>JBAKBP010019860.1:0-43792 GCA_037953745.1 Lithodes maja
GAAAGGCTTAGCGATAAGCAGAACAAAATATAATAACAATAGGAGGAAGAAAGAGATGTAGATTGGGAGAACAAAGGGTAGAAACAGTAAGAAATAGAAAGATATATACGAGTAGGTAAGCAGAGCAAAAGGTAGACACAGTAAAACGTAGAAAGGTATAGATGTAAGCAGAACAAAAGATAAAAACAGTAAGATGTAGAAAGACCAAGAGGTAGGCAGAAACAACGGGAGAAACAGTATGAGGTAAACAGATCTAGAGGTAGACAGGAGGGGAGAAACAGTAAAAGGGAGCAACATATAGAGGTTGAATGATATAGAGGTAGGCAGAATAGGAGGAGAAACCTTATGAGGTAGAAACAGAAAAAAGGTAGAAAATACAGGTAGGCAGGACAAAAGGGAGAAACTGTAAGAGGTAGAAACAGAAACAGGTAAACACAGTAAGAGGTAGGAGGAAGAGGTAGAAACAGAAACAGGTAAAAACAGTAAGAGGTAGAAACAGAAAGAGGTAGAAACAGAAAGAGGTAGAAACAGTAAGGGGTACAGAGATAAAGAGGCATGCAGAACAAAAGTAAAAACAGTAAGAGATGGAAATATCTTGAGTTAGAGAGAACAGAAGGGAGAAACAGTAAGAGATAGAACGATTAGAGGTAGGCAGAACAAAAGGGAAAATAGTTAAAGGTAGATGGATATAGAAGTAGGCAGATATATGGTAGAGTCAGTAGGAGGAAGAAACAGTAAGAGATAGAATTATTAGAGGTAGGTAGAACAAACACAGTTAAAGGTAGATGGATTTAGAGGTAGGCTGATAAATAGTAGAATCAGTAGGAGGACGAAACATTAAGATAATCAAACAGTACGAGGTAGAGAGAGTAAAAGGTAGAAACAACTAGAGGTAGGCAGAACAATATAGAAAGAATAAGAGGTTGAAACAGCAAGAGGTAAAAAGATCTAGAGGTAGAAAGCTCTAGAGGTAGACAGATGAAATAGTAGAAACAGTAAGAGGTTGCAACAGTAAGATGTAGAAACAGTAAAAGTCAGTAGGCAGAGCAAAATGTAGAATGACTAAGGGTAGAAAGACATAGAGGTAGGCAGAACAAAAGGTAGAAACAGTAGGAAGTAGAAACAGTAAAGGTAGATAGAGCTAGAGGGAGGGAGAAAATAAAAGGTAGATACAGTAAGAGGTAGAAACAGTAAAAGGTAGAAAGATAGTCAGTAGAGGTAGGCAGAACAAAAAAGAGAAACAGTAAGAGGTAGAAAGGTACAGAAGTAGACAGAACAAAAGGGAGAAACAGAAAGAGGTAGACAGATATAGAGTTTGGTTACATAAAAGTGAGAAAGGGTAGGAGAAAGAAATATAAGAGGTAGCCAGAAAAAATGAAGAAACAGTAGAGGTAGTGAGAAAATAGAGAGAATCAGTAGGAAGTAGAGAAATATACAGATAGGCAGAACAAAGGGTAGAGACAGTAAGAAGTAGAAACAGCAACAGGTAGAAATAGTAGAGGTATAGCTATATATACTAGTAGGTAGACAGAGCAAAGGGTAGAAATAGTAGGAAGTAGAGACAGTAAGATATAGAAAGACTTAAAGGTAAGCAAAAGAAAAGGTAAAACATCAAGAGTTAGAAATAGTAAGAGGTAGAAAGATATAGAGGTAGGCAGAACAAGGGTAGAATCAGTAATAGGTAGAAACAGTAAGAGGTAAAAACAATAAGAGGTAAAATTATCTAGAGGTATATAGAAAAAAAGGGAGAAACAATCAAGGTAGAATTATCGAAATGTAGGGAGAACAAATGGGAAACAGTAAGAGGTAGAAAAAGTAGGAGGTAGAAACATTAAGTGTTAGAAAGATCTAGAGGTAGGAAGAACAATATGGAGAAACAGTGAGAGGTAGCAAAATAATATGTAGAAAGGTCTAGAGGTAGGCAGAAAAGGATGGAAACAAACAGATGTACAAATATATTTATACAAGTAGGTAGGCAGAACAAAAAGAAGACACAGTAAGAGGTAGAAACGGAGAGAAGTAGAACAGTAAGAGTTAGAGAGAACTACAAGTAGGCATTTCAAAGGGGAGAAACAGTAAGAGGTAGAAAAGGAAAGATATACAAATATCAAGAGGTAGGTAGAACAAAAGGTAGAAACAGTAAAAGCTAGAAAGGTTTAGAAGTGCGGAATAACAGTAAGAGCTATAGACATCTAGAAGTAGGTCGAAAAATGGGAGAATTAGTAAGAGGTAGAAAATTATAGAAATAAGTAGAACAACAGATAGAAAGGATAGGAGGCAGAAAGGTAGAAACGTAGGTAGAACAAAAGGTAGAATCATTAAGAGGTAGATGGAACAAGAGGGAGAAACATTAAGAGTTAGCAATATATAGAAATAGGCAGAAGAAAGAGAACAGTAAAAGGTAGAAAGTATTGTAGGGAGACGGAACATATCTAGAAATAGTCAGAACAAAAGGTAGAAATAGTAAGATGCAGACAAATCTAAAAGCAGGGAGAACAAATGGGAAGAGAACAGTAAGAGGTAGAAAGATATAGAGGTAAACAGAATATAAGGATATAGAGGAAGAGGTAGAAAGGTATATACAAGTAGGTAGGTAGAGTTAAAGGCAGAAACAGTAAGAGGTGGACATATTTAAGCGTAGATACAAAAACAGGGAGAAACCTTAAGAGGTAGAAAGATATAGAGGTAGGGAGAACAGCAGGGAGAAACAGTACGAGGTATGATGATATATACAAGTTGATGGGCATAAAAAAAAGGTAAGAACAATAAGAGGTTGAAAGATCGAAAGGTAGAAAGATATAAAGGTAGGCAGATTAAAGGGGAGGAACAGTAAGAGGTAAAAAGATCTAGAGGTAGGCAGAGTAAAGGGTAGAAATAGTAGGAGGTAGAAATATCTAGAGGTAGGCAGAACAAAAGGAATAACAAGTAAAAGGTAGAAACAGTAAGAGGTAGAAGCAGTATGAAGTAGAAAGATAAACAGGTAGAACACAAGGTAGAACCAGTAAAATGTAGAAAGATCTAGAGATAGGTAGAATAAAAAGGAGTAACAGTAAGAGATAGAAAGTTGTCGAGTTAGGCAGAACAAAAGGTAAAAATAGTAAGAGGTAGAAGGATATTGAGGTAGACAGAAAATAATGTAGTAGCAGAGAGCGGTAGAAAGATGTATAAGAAGGCAGAAAAAAAGGGAGAAACAGTACGAGGTAGAACGATCTAGAAGTAGGTAGCACAAAAATTAGAAACAGTTAAAGGTAGAAAGCTATAGGTGGGCAAACAAAAGGTAGAAATAGTAAGAGGCGGACAAATATACGAATAGGTAGACAGAGCAAAAGGTAGAAACAGTAAAGGGTAGAAACTATAAGAGGTAGAAAGACATATGCGAGTAGGTCGGCAGAGCAAAAGATAGGAAGAAAGATAAAGTAGGTAAAACAAACGAGTCATGCAGAACAAACGGGAGGTAAAAAGGTGTAGAGGTAGGCAGAAAAAGGAAGAAGTAGAAATATATAGAGGTAGAAATAAAAGGAAAAAACAGTTGGAGGTAAACAGATCTAAAAGTAGGCAGAACAAGTGGGAGAAACAGTAAGAGGTAGGAACAGTAAAAGTAGAAAGATCAAGAGGTAGGCAGAACACAATGTAGAAACAGTAAGAGGTAGAAAGAGAAAGAAGTAGGCAGAACAAAACAAAAGGAAGAGAGGTAGAAAGATATACAGTAGAGGTAGGCAGAGGAAAAGTAAGAAACAGTAAGAGGTACAAACATATAGAGGTAAGCAAAAGGGAGAAACAGTAAGAGTTAGAAAGATAAAGAGGTAGGGAGAACAAAAGGGAGAAACAGAAAGACGTAGAAACAGTAAGAAATAGAAAAGTCTAGAGGTAGGCTGAATAAAAGGTATATACATAAAGAGGTAGTAAAGATAAGACGTAGAAACAATAAGAGGTAGACAAATATAGACGTAGACAGAATAAAAAGGAGACACAGAGAGAGGTAAAACAGTAGAAGGTAGAAAGACATAGAGGTAGGCAGATCAAAACAGAGAAACAGTCAGTATGAGATAAAAACAGTGAAAGGTAGACAGAAAAATGGGAGAAACAGTAGTGTTAGATAGATATATACGAGTAGGTAGGCACAGCAAAAGGTAGATACAGTAAGTGGTAGAATAGGTAGAACAAAGGGGAGAAACAGTAAGAGGCAAGCTGAACAAAAGTGAGAAACAGTAAGAGGTAGAAAGATATAACATTAGCCAGAATAAAAGGGAGAAACAATAAAAGGTAGAATTATTTAGAGGTAGGCAGAACAAAATGGAGAAACAGTTAGAGGTAGAAAGATTAATACGAGTAGTGATGCAGAAATCAGAGTAGAAACAGAAAGGGGTAGAAAGGTCTAGAGATGGACAGAACACAAAATATCAACAGTAAGAGGTAGAAAGATAGACAAATAGACAGAAAAACGGGAGAAACAGTAAGGGATAGAAAAGGTAGGAGGTGGAACCATCTAGAGGTAGACATAACAAGAGAGAGAAACAGTAGGAGGCAGAAAGATCTAGAGGTAGGAAGAGGAAGAGATAGAGACAGGAACAGGTAGAAAGATATATAAAAGTAGGGAAACAAGAGGTAGAAAACAGCAAGAGGTAGAATTATATAGGTAGGGAGAACAAAAGGTAGGAACAGTAAAAGGGAGAAATAGTAGGCGGTAGAAATATTTATAGGTTGCAGAAAAAAGGGAAAAATAGTAAGAGGTAGAGATGGAGAGAGGTAGGGAGATAAAAAAACTAAAAACAGTAGGAAGTAGAAAGATGTAGAGGTAGTCAGAACAAAAGGGATAAACAGTAGGAGGTAGGAACAGAAAGAGGTAGGGAGATAACCGAAAAAACAGTAGGAGGTAGGAACAGAAAGAGGTAGGGAGATAACCGAAAAACAGTAGGAGGTAGGAACAGAAAGAGGTAGAAAGATAGAGAGGTAGGGAGATCAAAAGGTAGACACAGTGAGAAGTAGAAAGATATAGAAGTGGGCAGAACAAACGGGAAACACAGAAAGAGATAGAAACAGCAAGAGGTAGAAAGATATAGAGGTATGGGGAACAAAATGTAGAAGCAGTAAGAGGTAGAAACAGTAAAAGGTAGAATGCTACAGAGGGAAGCGGAATAAAGGGAAGAAACAAAAAGAAGTAGAAAGATCTAGAGGTAGAGAGATTAATAAGGTAAAAAAAAGTAAGAGTAGAAAGATCTAGAAGTAGGTAAAACAAAAGGGAGAAACAGTAAGAGGTAGAAACAGGAAGAGGTAAAAAGATCTAGAGGTAGACAGAACAAAAGAGAGAAACAGAAAGAGGTAGAATAAAACAGATATAGAAATATATCTACGAGTAGTTAGGCAGAACAAAAGCTAGAAAGAGTAAGCGGTAGATAGCTATAAAGGTATGGGTAATAAAGGGGGGAAACAGTAAGAGGTATACAGAACGAAAGGGAGAAACAGTAGGAGGTAGAACACTTTAGAGTCATGCAGAAAAAAGGTAAAAGTAGTAAAAAGTAGAAACAGTAAGAGGTAGAAACAGTATGAGGTAGAAAAAGCAAGAGGTAGAAACAGTAAGAGGTAGAAACAGTAGGAGGTAGAAACAGTAAGATATAGAAATATGTAGAGGTAGGCAGAACAAAACGTAGAAACAGTTAGAGGTAGAACAGTAGGAGGTAGAGAGACAAATACGAGTAGGTACGTAGAAACAGTAAGAGGAATAAACAGTATGAGGTAGAGTGATCTAGAGGTAGGTAGAACAAAAGGAGAAAGACAAACAAAGTATAAACTGTGATAGGTAGAAATATGTAATGGTAGGCAGAACAAAAGAGAGAAACAGTAAGAGGTAGGAAGATATATATACAAGTAGGTAGGCAGAGTAACAGATTGAAACAGTAAGAGGTAGGAAGATAATTATATACAAGTAGGTAGGCAGAGTAACAGATTGAAACAGTAAGAGGTAGGAAGATATATATACAAGTAGGTAGGCAGAGTAACAGATTAAAACAGTAAGAGGTAGGAAGATATATATGCAAGTAGGTAGGCAGAGTAACAGATTGAAACAGTAAGAGGTAGGAAGATATATATACAAGTAGGTAGGCAGAGTAACAGATTGAAACAGTAAGAGGTAGGAAGATATATATACAAGTAGGTAGGCAGAGTAACAGATTGAAACAGTAAGAGGTAGGAAGATATATATACAAGTAGGTAGGCAGAGTAACAGATTGAAACAGTAAGAGGTAGGAAGATATATATACAAGTAGGTAGGCAGAGTAACAGATTGAAACAGTAAGAGGTAGGAAGATATACATACAAGTAGGTAGGCAGAGTAACAGATTGAAACAGTAAGAGGTAGGAAGATATACATACAAGTAGGTAGGCAGAGTAACAGATTGAAACAGTAAGAGGTAGGAAGATATATATACAAGTAGGTAGGCAGAGTAACAGATTGAAACAGTAAGAGGTAGGAAGATATATATACAAGTAGGTAGGCAGAGTAACAGATTGAAACAGTAAGAGGTAGGAAGATATATATACAAGTAGGTAGGCAGAGTAACAGATTGAAACAGTAAGAGGTAGGAAGATATAATTATATACAAGTAGGTAGGCAGAGTAACAGATTGAAACAGTAAGAGGTAGGAAGATATATATACAAGTAGGTAGGCAGAGTAACAGATTGAAACAGTAAGAGGTAGGAAGATATATACACAAGTAGGTAGGCAGAGTAACAGATTGAAACAGTAAGAGGTAGGAAGATATATACAAGTAGCTCAGAATAAAAGATAGAAACAGTATGAGTTAGAGATATCTAGAGGTAGGCAGAACAAGAATTAAAAACAGTAAGAGGTAGAGGTAGAGAGATCTAGAGGTAGGCAGAACAAGAAATATAAACAGTAAAGGTAGAGAGATCTAGAGGTAGGCAGAACGAAAGGTAAAACAGTAAGAAGTAGAAAGATATACAGCTAGAAAAATATAGAGATATGCTGAAAAACGTAGAAACAGTATACGGTAGAAAAGATTTACAGATAGGCAGAACAAAAGGCAAAAATAGCAAGAGGTAGAAACAGTAAGGAGAAATAGGAAGAGGTAGATAGATATACAAGTTGGTATAACAAAAGAAAGAACAGGATTAGGTAGAAAGATCTAGAGGTGGGCAGAACACAAAAAGGATACAGTAAGAGGTAGAAACAGCAAGAGGTAGAAACAGTAAGAGGTAGAAACAGTAAGAGGTAGAAATAGTAAGAGGTAGAAACAGTAAGAGGTAGAAAGGTGTAGAGGTCGGCAAAAGAAGAGGGAGATGCAATAAGTGGGAGAAAGATCTAGAGGTAAGCAGAACAATAAGGCGAAAGAGTAAGAGGTAGGAAAACTTAGAGGTAGAATGATGTAGAGGTAGACATAACAAAAGGTAAAACAGGGATAGAGAGATAGAGGTGTAGACAGAACAAAAGGGAGAAACAGGAAGAGGTAGAAACAGAAGTAGAAATATATAAAGAAAGAGAGAACAAAAGGGAGAGACAGCAAGAGGTAAAAAGATGTAGAAGTAGACAGAACAAAGGGTAAGGTAGAAACGGTAAGAGGTATAATCCAGAGGTAGGCAGATTATAAGATAAAAAAATAAGAGGTAGAAACAGTATTAAGTAGAAACAGTATTAAGTAGAAACAGTAAGAGGTAGAAAGATATATACGAATAGGTGGGAAAAACACAAGGTAGAAACAGTAAGAATTATACAGATCTAGAGGTAGGCAGATGGAAAGGGAGATACAGTAAGAGGTAAACATATCTACAGATAGGCAGAGCAAAAGAGAAACGGTAGGAATAGAAACATTAAGAGGTAGAAAGATATAGAGGTAGGCAGAACAAAAAGGGGAACAGTAAGAAGTAGAAATATATAAAACAAAAGAAAACAAAGGAAAAAAGAGGGAAACAGAAAAGAGGAAAAGTGGGGATTGGGCCTAAGTAAATAGATAGATAGATAGAAAATAGATATAAATAGCAGAGGTAGAAACAGTAATAGGTAGAAATAATTAGGCATACCATAACGGAATAACAGTAGGAGGTACAAAGATCTAAAGGTAGGGAGAAACATAAAGAGGTAGAGAGATAGAGAGGTAGGCAGAACAAAAGAAAACATTATGAGGTAGAAATATGCACAGGTAGGTAGAAAAAGGGAGACACATGAAGAGATCGAAACAGTAGGAGGTAGAAAGATATATACAAGTAGTGTAGGCAGAGCAAAAAGTAGAAACGGTAGGAGATAGAAACAGTAAGAGGTAGAAATATACAGAGATAGGAAGAACAAAAACGGAAAACAGTAAGAGATAGAAAGATCTACCTATAGGTAGAAGAAATGAGGTAGACAAGTATATACAAGTAGGTAGGCAGAGCAAAAAGTAGAAACGGTATGAGATAGAAACAGCAAGATGTAGAAAGATGTAGAGGTAGGCAGAATAAAATGTAGAACCAGTAAGATGTAGAAAGATATATACAAGAAGGTAGGCAGAGGTAGAGAGACAGAGGTAGGTAGAACAAAAAGTTAGAAACAGTAAGAGGTAGAAACAGTAAAAGGTAGAACGATAAAAGCGCAGGTAGAACAAAAGGGAGAAACAGTAATTGGTAGAATGATTGTAGAGGTAGGCAGAATAAACGGGAGAAAAGTAAAACGTAGAAATGCAAAGTAGAAGAATCAGTAAGAGGTAGAATAGTAGAATCAGTAAGAGGTAGAAATATAAAGAGGTAGGCTGAACAAAAAGGAGAAAGATATAGAGGGAGGAAGAAATTAAGGTTTAGAGGAAAAAAGGTAGGCAGAACAAAAGCTAGAAATAGTAAGAGGTAGAAAGATAGAAACGAGTGGTTAGGCAGAGTAAAACGTAGAAACAGAGCGAGGTAGAGAGATATAAAGGTAGTCAGAACAAAAGTGAGAAACAGAAGGAGGTAAAAACAGTAAGGGGTACAAAGATATACTCTAGTAAACAGGCAGAACAAAAGGTAGAAACAGTAAGAGGTAGAGACAGTAAGAGGTAGAAAGACTGAGGTAGGCAGAACAAAGTGGAGAAACAGTAAGAGGCAGAAAGGTTTAGAGGTAGGCAGAGCAATAGGGAGAAACAGTAAGAAATGGGTAAAGAAAAGGGTGAAACAGTAGTAGGTAGAAATCTATAAAAGTAGGCAGAGCAAAAAGCAGAAAGAAGTATAATTTTCTAAAAGTAGGGAGAAAAATACGGAGAAACAGTTAGAAGAGGACAAATCTAAGGCTAGACGGAACAAGGGGGGGAAACAATAAGAAGTAGAAAGATTAGAGATAGGCATGCACAAGGGTAAGAGGTAGAAACATCTAGAAATAGGAAAAACAAAAGGAAGAAACAGCAAAAACTAGAAAGATCTAGAGGTATGCAAGAGAAAGGGGAGAAATGGTAAAATGTAGAAAAAAATATGAAGGTAGTAAGAGGTAGAAAGAGCTAGAGGTAAGGGCAACAAAAGGGAGAGACACTAAAAGGTAGAGAGATCTTGTAGTAGGCAAAAACACAAGGGAGAAACAATAGGAGGTATAAAAAGTAAGAGTTAGACAAATCTAGAGGTAGGGAGAACAAAGGGTAGGTATAGAGGTATGAAGAACAAAAGGTAAAATAAGTAAGAGGTAAAAATATATAGAGGTAGGCAGAATAAAAGGTAGAAAGATACATACGAGTAGGTAGATAGAGCAAAAGGTAGCAACAGTAAGAGGTAGAAAGATCTATAGGTAGCCAGAACAAAAGAGAGAAACCGTAAGAGGTAGGCTGAAGAAAAAGGATCAAGAAATAGAGGTAAACAAAATAGAGATAGGGAGAATAAAAGGTAGAAACAATATGAGGTAGGCGAAAAAATAAAGGTAGAACAAGTAAGACATGCAAAAATATAGAGGTTGACAGAACAAAAGGGAAAATCCGTAATAGGTAGAAAGATCAAGAAGTAGACAGAACAAAAGGGAGAAACAGTAAGAGGTAGGCAGATCTAAAAGTAGGAGGAATATAAGTTAGAACGATATAAAGGTAGGCAGAAGAAACGAGAAACAATAGGAGGTATAAGGATATAGAGGTAGGCAGAAGAAAAGGGAGAACAATCAAGAGGTAGAAAGATATAGAGGTAAGTAGAAGAAAGGATAGAATCAGTAGGAGGTAGAAACAGTAAGATATAGAAACAGTAAGTATAAACGGTAATAGGTAGAAACAATAAAGGGTAGAAAGCTCTAGAATAATGTTGAACAAAAGGAAGAAACTGCAAGAGGTAGGAAGATCTAGATAGACAGAAGAAAAGGGAGAAACAGTAAGAGGTGAAAAGATCCAGGGGTAGAAAGATATAGAGGTAGGTAGAACAAAGGAAGAAACAGTAAGAGGTAGAAGGAATATAGAGGTAGGCAGAACAAAGAGGAAAAACAGTAAGAGGTAGAAAGATCTACAGGTAAACAGAACAAAGGAAGAAACAGTAAGAGGTAGGCCAAGAGGAAAGCCAAAAAAAAGGTACAAACTGAAAGAGGTAGAAACAGTAAAAGGGTGGAAAGATTAAGAGGTAGGCAGAACAAAGGGTAGAAACAGTAAGAGGTAGAAAGTTAGATACGAGTAGGTTGGCAGAAACAGTAAGAGGTAGAAATAATAATGGTAGGCAGAACAAGAGGTAGAAACAGTAAGAGGTAGAGTGATCTAGAGGTAGTGAGAACAAAAGGGAGAAATAGTAAGAGGTAGACATATATTTTCAGTACGAATAGATAGGCATAGCAAAGGGTAGACACATTAAGAGGTAGAAAGACCAGAGCTAGGAAGAACACAAGATAGAAATAATAAGAGGTAGCAAGATATAGAGGTAGGTAAAACAAAGAGTAGAAACAGTAAGAGGTAGAATCAGTAAGAGGTAGAAAGTTATAAAAGTAGGTAGATCAAAAGATATAAACAGTAAGTGGTAGACATATTTAGAGGTGGGCAGAACAAAGGAGAAAAACGGTAGGAGGTATAAAGGTCTAGAGGTAGAAAATCTTGAGGTAAGAAGATTTTAAGTTATGGAGAACAAACGGGAAAAATAGTAGGAGGTAGAGACATATAGAGTTAGTCAGAACAGAAGGTAGAAACAGTATGAGGTAGAAAGATCTAGTGGTAGGCAGAATAAAAGAGAGAAATAGTAAGAGGTAGAAACAGTAAGAGGTAGAAAGATCTAGTGGTAGGCAAAATAAAAGGTAGAAACAGAAAGACGTAGAAACATCTACAGATAGGCAAAACAAAAGGGAGAAACAATAAGAGCCAGAAAGATCTAGAGGAAGACAGAACAAAAGATAGAATCAGTTAGAGGTAGACAGATATTTACGAGCAGGTAGGCAGAGTAGAAATAGACACAGTGCAGGTAGAACCAGTATGAGGTAGAGAGATCTAAAGGTAAGAAAAACAAAAGGGAGTAACAGTAAGAGGTAGACAAATAAAGAGGTAGGCAGAAAAGGGAGAAACAGCACGAGGTAGAGAGATCTACAGTAGACGTAGGTAGAACAACAGGGAGAAACAGTATGAAGTAAAAAGGTCTCGAGGTAGGCAGAACAAAAGGGAAAACATTAAGAGGTAAAACAGTAAGAGGTAGAAATATTTAGAAATAGGCAGAACAAAGGGTAGACAAATAGAAGATAAACATAGATGTAGGTAGAACAAGAGGGAGACACGGTAGGAGGTAGAAATATATAGAGATAGATATACCTAAGGGGGAGAAACATTAATTAAGAGTCCGAAATATATATACAAGTAAGTAGGTACAGCACAAGGTAGAAACAGTAAGTGGTAGCAAGATCTACACATAGGCAAAAGGGAGAAATAGTCAGAGGTAGACAAATATAAAAGTAGGCAGAGCAAAAGGTAGAAACATTAAGATGTAGAAACTCGCAGGAGGTAGACAGATACAGACTTGGGCAGTAAAACGGCAGAAACCGTATAAGGTAGAAACAGTAGGAAGTAGAAAGATATGTACTTACGTGTAGTTAGACAGAGCAAAGGTTAGAAGCACTATGAGGTAGAAACAGTAAGAGGTAGAAATATCTAGACTTAGGCAGAACAAACGGTAGAAACAGTAGGAGGTAAACACAGTTAGAGGTAGAAACAGTAAGAGGTAGAAATATCTAGACTTAGGCAGAACAAAGAGTAGAAACAGTAGGAGGTGAACACAGTTAGAGGTAGAAACAGTAAGAGGTAGAAATATCTAGACTTAGGCAGAACAAACGGTAGAAACAGTAGGAGGTAAATACAGTTAGAGGTAGAAACAGTAAGAGGTAGAAATATCTAGACTTAGGCAGAACAAAGAGTAGAAACAGTAGGAGGTGAACACAGTTAGAGGTAGAAACAGTAAGAGGTAGAATCAGTAGGAGGTAGAAAGATATACTGTATACGAGTAGGTAAGCAGATGCAAAAGTTGAAACAGTTAGAGGTAAAATTAGTAGGAGGTAGGTCGATTAAGAGGTAGACAGAACACATCATAGAAACAGTAGAAGGTAGAAAAAGTACGAGGTACAAAGATCTAGAAGTAGGCATAACAAAGGGGAGAAATAGTAATCGGTAGAATGATATATAAAAGTAGGTAGGGAGAACAAAAGATAGAAACATTAAGAGGTAGAAAGATATAGAAGTAGAGAGAACAAAGGTAGAGGAGTAAGAGATGAAGATATACAGAGGTTGGCACGAAAAGGTAGAAACAAAAAGAGGTAAAGAAAAATAGTGGTAGGGAGAAAAAAGGGTACAGACAGTAAGAAGTGGTAAGATCTAGAGGTAGAAAGGTCTAGACGTAAACGGAATAAAAGGGAGAAACAGTAACAAGTAGAGAGATCTAGAGGGAAAATGATCTAGATGTAGGCAGAACAAAAGGGAGAAACTGTAGGAGGTAGGACGATCTAGAGGTAGGTAGAAATAAGGTAGATACAGTGTTAGGTAGAAAAAACAGAAGGTAAAATGAATAAGAGGTAGGTAGAGCAAAAGGTAGAAATAGTAGGACATAGAAAGATGTAGAGGTAGGTAGAACATGTAGGAGAAACATTGAGAGGTAGAAAGATCAAAACAAAAGGTAGAAACAGTAGGAGGTAGAAAGATATATACAACTAGGTAGGGAGAATAAATGGTAGAAACAGAAGGAGGTAGAAAGATATAGAGGTAGGCAGAGAAACAGCGAGAGGTAGAATTATCAAGAGGTAAGCAGAACAAGGGGAAACAATAAGAGATAGAAACAGCTAGAGGTAAAATATCTAGATGTAGGCAGAACAAAAGGGAGAATCAGTATGACGTAGAAACAGTAAGATGTATAAAGGTCTAGATGTAGGCAGAACAAAAGGGAAAAACAGTAATAAGTAGAAAGATTTACAGGTAGGCAGAAGAAAAGGTACAAACTGTAAGAGGTATAATTATCTAGAGATAGACAAGACCAAATAGAAAAAAAGTAGGAGGTAGAATGATCAAGAGGTAAGCAGCACAAAAGGGGGAACAATAAGAGGTAGAAACAGTTAGAGGTAAAAACAGTAAGAGGTAGCAAGATCTAGATGTAGATTGAACAAAAGGGAAAAGAGGTAGGAGGTAGAATGATCCAGAGGTAGGCAGAAAGGGGAGAAACAGCAAGAGGTAGAGAGATCTAGAGGCAGAAAGTTAAAAACGTACGCAGAACAATAGGAGAAACAAGAAGAGGTAGGTTTTAGAGGTAAGCTGAACAAAAGAAGGAAAAAGACAAAATATAGAAAGATATTGACGTAGGTATAACACAAGGGAGAAACAGTATGAGGTAGAAAGATCTAGAGGAAGGCAGAAAAAAGAAAGAATTGGCAAGAGGTAGAAAGATCTAGATGTAGGCAAAACAAGAGGAAAGAACAAAGAGGAAGACACATTAGGAGGTAGAGAGATACAGAAATAGGCAGAACAAAATATGGGAAAGTAAGAGGAAGAAAAATATCGAGGAAGGCAGAACAAAAAGGACATACAGTAAGAGGTAGAATTATACACGAAGGCAAAATGGAGAAACAGTATGAGGTCGAGAGATATAGAGGTAGGAAAAATAAAAAGGTAGAAACAGTAAGAGGCAGACTTATATATACAAGTTGGAAGGAGAGATTTAGATGGTAGAAACAGTAGGAAGTAGAAAAATATAGAGGTAGGCATAAAAAAGGTAGAAACAGAAAGAGGTAGAAAGAAATAGATGTAGGGAGAACAAAAGGGACAAACACTAAGAGGTGGGAAGAGCTAGAGGTAGAAAGGTCTAGAGGTAGGCAGAACAAAGGGTAAAACTGTAAGAGGTAGAAATATATGGAGGTAGGCAGAAAAAGGTAGATACAGTATTAGGTAGAAAAACAGGTAAAAAGAAAAGGAGGTAGGCAGAACATATGGTAGAAATCTTAAGAAGTATAAATAAGATACATAGGAGTAGGTAGGCATAACAAACGGTAGAAAGATAAAGAGGTAGAAAGATCTGGAGGTAGACAGTTAATAGTAAAATCAGTAGTAGGTAGAAAGATAAAAGGGTAGGTAGAACAAAAGGTAGACACAGTTAGAAGTAGAGATAGAGAGAGAGGTAGGGAGATCAAATACGAAAAAAAAACAGTAGGAGGTAGAAATATAAAAAGGTAGGCAGAAAAAAAGGGAATAACAGTAAGAGGTAGACAAATCTAGAGTCTAAAGGTAGATAAAAACAATAGGTAGAAACAGTAGAAGGTAGAAATATTAAGAGATATAAAAATATCGAGATATGCAGAGCAAAAGGTAGAAACTGTTAGAGGTAAAAATATCCAGAAGTAGTAAGAACAAAATGTAGAAATGGTAAGAGGTAGAAACAGTAGGAAGTAGGAAAATATATATAATAGGAGTAGGTAGGCAGAGTAAAAGCTAGAAACAGTAAAATGTAGACACAGTAAGAGGTAGAAAGATATAGAGGTAGGCAGGACACGGGATAGAAACACTAAGAGGTAAGAAGATCTAGAGGTAAGCGGAAAATAATGTAGAAACAGAAAAGGTAGAAATATAAAGAGGATGGTAGAAACAGTAAGAGTTGGAAATATACATACTGTACATATGAGTAGGTAGGCAGTTCAGAGGTTGAAACTGTGTGAGGTAGAAAGATCTAGAGGTAGGCAGAACAAAAGAGAGAAACAGTAGAAGGTAGAAATAGTAAGAAGGAAAAATATGAAGAGGTAGGGGAAGCAATAGAAAGAAACAATAAGAGGTAGTAAGATCGAGGCAGAACAAGGTGAAATAGAAAGAGGCAGAAAGATATAGAGGTAGGGAAACAAAAGGGAGAAACAGTATGAGGTAGACAGATTTAGATGTAGGTAAAATAAAAGGTAGAAAGAGTAGGAGGTAGAAAGACAGAGCAGATCAGTAACAGTAGCAGAAACAGTAAGAAGTAGGCAGAATAAACGGGAGAAACAGAAATAGGTATAAACAACAAAGGTAGAAATAGTAAGAGATGAAAACAATAAGAGGTAGAAAGATATATACAAGTAGGCAGGCAGAGCAAAAGATAGAAACATTAAGAGGTATAAAGATCTAGAGGTAGGCAGAACAAAAGCTAGAGACAGTAAGAAGTAGAAACAATAAGAACAAGAAAGATATAGAAAAAAGACAAAACAAACTGTAGAAACAGTAAGAGGTAGAAAGACATTGAAGTAGACAGTATAGAAGTTATAAACAGTAAGAGCTAGACAAAGTGAGAGGATAACATATCTAAAAGTAAACAGAATTAAAGGTAGAAACAGTAAGAGGTAGAAAGATATATGCCAGTAGTTGGGGGAATCAAATGGTAGATACAGTAAGATGTAGACACAGTATGGGTAGACAGATATAGAGGTAGGCTGAATAAGAGGTAAAACAGTAAGAAGTAGAGAGAAATAGAGGTAGGCAAAATAAGGTAGAACAAA
The DNA here is from genome assembly GCA_037953745.1 of Lithodes maja. Classification (NCBI taxonomy): domain Eukaryota; kingdom Metazoa; phylum Arthropoda; class Malacostraca; order Decapoda; family Lithodidae; genus Lithodes; species Lithodes maja. Next base: position 15,885 of record JBAKBP010019860.1, read on the forward strand.
TAAGAGATAGTAAGATATAGAGGTATGGAGAACAAAAGGGAGAAACAATAGGAGGTAGAACAGAAAATAAGTAGAAACAGTAAGAGGTAGAAACAGTAAGAGGTAGAAACAGTAAGAGATAGAAACAGTAAGAGGTAGAAATATATACAGGAAGAAAGATTTAGAGGTAGAACATAAGGTAGAAACAGTAATAGGCTGAAACACTAAGAGGTGAAAGATATAGAGGAAGAAAGACTTAAAGGTAGACAGAACAAAATATAGAAACAGTAAGAGGTAGACAGAAACGGAGGTAAGCAGATCATATAAGAGAGACAGTAAGAATTAGAAAGATCTAAAGATAGGCAGATCAAAAGGAAGAAAGAAGAAGAGGTAAGAAGCATGTAGAGGTAGGAAGAAACAGAGATAAACAGTAGAGGTATAAAATATAGAGGTAGCGATCATAAATGGAAGAAAAAAGTAGGAGGTAGAACAGTAAAAGGTACACAGATCTAGAGGTAGACAGAACAAAGAGGAGAAACAGTAACAGATAGATATATAGAAGCATACAAAGCAAAAGAGAGAAACAGGAAGAGTTAGAAACAGCAAGAGATAGAATGATATAGAGGTAGGCAAAACAAAAGGTGGAAACAGTAAGAGGTAACAACAGTAAGAGGTAAAAAGATCTAGAAGTAGACAGAATAAAAGCTATAAACAGAAAGAGCTAGAATGATACAGCATAGAGGTAGGCAAAACAATAAGGAGACACAGTAAGAGGTAGAGATATATAGAGATAGGGTGAAAATGTAGAAACAGAAAGAGGTAGAATTATCTAGATTTAAACAAGACTACATAGAGAAACAGTATACTATAGGAGGTAGAAAGATCTAGAGGTAAGCTGAACAAACGGGAAAACCAGACAGAGGGAGAAACAATAGGAGGTAGAAACAGTAAGATGTATTAAAAGAGGTACACAAATCAAGAGATAGGTTGACCAAAGAGGAGAAACAGCAAGAGGTAGAAAGACATAGAGGTAGAGAGAACAAAGGTAGAAATAGTAAAAGGTAAAAACAAGTAGCAGTTAGAGGTAGAAACAGTAAAAAAGTAGCAATTAGAAACAGTACGAGGTTGAAACAGTAAGAGGTAGAAATATCTAGAGGTAGGAAGAACAAAAGGTAGAAACAGTAAGAGGTAGAAACAGTAAGGGGTAGAAACAGTAAGAGGTAGAAACAGTAAGAGGTAGAAACAGTAAGAGGTAGAAACAGTAATAGGTATGGAGATCTATATGTAAGCAGAACACAAGGGAGAAATAGCAAGAAGTAGAAACTGTAAGAGGTTGAAATATCTAGAGGTAGGCAGAGCAAAAGATAAAACAGTAAGAGGTAGAAAGAGTAAGAACTAGAAAGATATATAGGTAGGCAGAACAAAAGGTAAAATCAGTAAGATTTAGAAACGCTAAGAGATAGACTGATATAGAGGTAGGAAGAACAAAGGAAAGAATCAGAAAAAAAGTATAAATATCTAGAGGTAGGCAGAACAAATGTAGAAACAGTAAGAGATAAAAACAGTAAAATATAGAACAGGAAGATATGGAAACAGTATGAGGTAGATATATATAGAAGTAGGTAGAATATAAAGGGAGAAACAGAAGGGGTAGAAAGATTTGGAGGTAGGCAAAACAATAGTGACAAACTTTAAGAAGAAATAGGATGTAGAGGTAGGCTGGACAAAAGTTAGAAACAGTAGGAGGTAGAAACAGTAAGAATTAGAAAGCTAAAGAGGTAGGCAGAACTAAAGGGAAAGAGTAAAAGGTAGAAATATCTAGAGGTAGGCAGAATAAAAGATAAAACGGAAAGAGGTAGAAAGATCTGGAGGTAGGTAGAACAAAGGGGAGAAACAGTAAGAGGTAAAAATATCTAGAGATATGCAGATTAAAATGAAAGAATGAGAGGTAGAGAGATGCAGAGGTAGGCAGAACAAATGGAAGAAACATTAGCCTAAGTGATAGACAAAGTAAAAAGTAGAACATTTTAGAAGTAGGATGAACAAAAGGTAGAAGTAAAAATAGTAAGAGGTAGAAAAATTAAGAGGTAGATAGATATAGAAGCATGCAAAATAAAAAGGAGAAACAACAACTCGTAGAAAGATATAGAGGTAGGCAGAACAAAAGGGAGAAACAGTAAGAGGTAGAAAGAGTCGGTAGAACAAAAGAGAAAAAACAGTAGGAAATAGAAATATATTTAAAAGGAGGCAAATCAGAAGGGAGAAACAGTAAGAGGTAGATAGATCTAGAGGTAGGCAAAACAAAAGGAAGAAACAGTAAAAGGGAGAAACAGTAAGAAGTAGAAAGACAGAGGTAGGCAGAACAAAAGGTAGACACAGTAAGAGGTATAAAGATATAGAGGTAGGGAGAAACAATACGAGGTAGATAGATATAGAGGTAGGCTGAATAAAATGTTGATAAAGTAGCAAGTAAAAGCATAATGAGGGAGACGGATATAGAGGTAGGAAGAAGAAAAGAGAGAAACAGAAAGAGGTAGAACGATATAGAGGTAGGGAGAGACAACAAGAGGTACAGGGATATAGAGGTAGGCAGAACAAAAAGGGTGAAACAGTACGAGGTAGAAAGGTCTGAAGGTAGAAGAACAAAAGGGTGAAAGAGTAGGAGGTAGAAAGATCTAGAGGTAAGAAGAAACAAAAAGAGGTAGAAAGAACTAGAGGTAAACAGAAAAATGGGAGAAACAGTAAAAGGTAGAAACAGTAAGAGGAATGCAGATCTAGAGGTAGACAGAATAAATGGAAGAAACAGTAAGAGGAAGGCAGATCTAGAATTAGGCAGAACAAAAGGGAGAAACTGTAGGAGGTAGAAAGATACAGAGGTAGGAAGAGCAAAAGGTAGAATCAGTAAGAAACAGAAAACAATAGAGAAATTAAGAAGAAGAGATAGAAACAATATGAGATAAAAAAAATATGTTATAGAAATATCTAGAGGTAGGCAAAATAATGGGTAGAAATAGTAACAGGTAGAAAGATCTAGAGGTAGGCAGAACAATGGGAGAAGCAGTAAGAGGTAGAGACAGTAAGATGTAGAAATACCTAGATGTAGGCAGAACAGAAGGGAGAAACGGGACTTGATAGAATGATCTAGAGGTAGGCAGAAATAAATGGAGAAATAGTAAGAGGTAGAAAGGTATACGAGTAGGTAGGTAGTCCAAAAGTAAGAAACAGTAGGAAGTAGATATATAGAGGTAGGCTGAAAAAGCAATGAGTTGCCGAATTATATATACAAGTAGGTAGGTAGAACAAAAGGTAGAAACGGTAAAAGATAGAATGATCTACTAGAGGTAGGTAGAAAAAAGGAGAAACAGTAAGAAGTATATTTAGAATGATGTAGAACAAAAAGGAAAAACAGTAGGAGGTAGAAAGATATTATACGAGTAAGTAGGCAGAACAAATGGTAGAAGCAGTAATAGGTAGAAAGATTGAGATACAGGCAGACGAATAGGTGAAATCAGTAAGAGGTAGAAAGATATAAAGTTAGGCAAAACAAAAGGGAGGAACTGTACGAGGTAGAAACATCTAGAGGTAAAACAAATCTAGAGGTAGGCGGAAGAAAGGGGAGAAGCCGTAGGAAGTAGACAGTTTTTAAGGTAGTGATAGAAAAATGTAGAAACAGTAAGAGGTAGAAACAGTAAGAGGTGGAAAAAGTAAAGGTAGAGACAGTAATAGGTAGAAACAGTAAGAGGTAGAAACAGTAAGAGGTAGAAACAGTATGAGGTGGAAAAAGTAAAGGTAGAGACATTAATAGGTACAAACAGTAAGAGGTAGAAACAGTAAGAAGTAGAGAGATATGGAGGTAGGCTAAATAATATTGAGAAACAGTAAGAGGTAGGGAACACAATGAAGAAACAGAAAGAAAAACAAAGATCTATAGGTGGAGAGGCCTATACTGTAGGTAGTCAGAACAAAAGGAAGATACAGAAAGACGGAGAAACAGTAATAGGCAGAAGGAATTAAAGGTAGGCAGAACAAAAGGTAGAAACACTAGGAGGTAGAAATGTATAGTGGTAGGCAGAACACAAGGGAAAAACAGTAAGAGGTAGAAAGATATAGAGGTAGGTAGAACACAAGGGAGAAACAGTAAGAGGTAGAAAAAGAAAGAGGTGAACAGATATAAAGGAAGGAAGAAGAAAAGAGAGAAGCAGTAAGAGGTAGATAGATTTAGAGGTAGGGAGAAACAGTAAGATGTAGAAAGATATATACAAGTAATTAAACAGAACATAAAATTTGAAACCATAAGAGATAGAAAGACATAGAGGTAGGCAGAACAAAAGGCAAAGAACAGTAAGAGGTAGAATGGTATAGATAAAGAGGTAGTTAAAACAAAAGGGAGAAACAGTAAGAGGTAGAAAGATCTTGAGGTAGGCAGGACAAAAGAGAAAAAAACAGAAAAGTAGAAGAATATAGAGGTAGGTTGAACAAAAGGGAGAAACAATAAGAGGTAGAAATAGTATACGGTAGAAAGAATAGAACAAGTATGTAGGTAGAGCAAGAGGTAGAAACAGTAAGATTAATAAACAGTAAGAGGTAGAAACCGTACAAAGTAGGCAAACCAAAAGGGAGAAACAGTAAGAGGCAGACAAATCTAGAAGAGGTAGACAGAACAAAAGGTAGAAATATCTAAAACATGCAGAACAAAAAGTAGCAACGGTTAGAGGTAGAAACAGTAAGAGGTAGAAAGATATAGAGGTAGGCAGAACAAATGCAGAAAAAGTAAGAGGTAAACACAGTAAGCGTTAGACAGATATAGAGGTAGGTAAAGAAAAAGTTGAAACAGTAAGGTGTAGAAACAGTAGGAAGTAGAAACAGTAAGAGGTAAGGAGGTCTAGAGGTAAGCAGAGCAAACGAGAGAAACAGCTAGAGGTAGAAAATGTAGAGGTAGGAAACAAAGAGTAGAAACAGTAAGAGGTAGACAAATCAAAAGGGAAAAGCATTAAGAGGTAGAAAGGTAAAGAGGTAGGCAGAAAAAATGGAGAAACGGCAAGAGGTAGAACGTTATAGAGGTAGAAACAGAAAGAGTTATAACAGTAAGAGATAGAAACAGTAAGAGGTAGAAATATCAAGAGGTAGACAGAACGAGAGGGAGAAAGAACAAGAGGTAAAGATATAAAGAGGTAGCCAGGACATAATGGAGAAACAATATGAGGTTGAAACAATAAGAGATAGAAACAGAGAGAGGTAAAAAAATAAGATATAGAAACAGTAAGAGGTAGAAATATTAAGAGGGAGGCAGATCAAAAGGTAACAACAGTAAGAGGTAGAAATATATACGTAGAGATAGGAAGAACATAGGGGAGAAACACTAGGAGGTAGACAAATATAGGGGTAGGCAGAATGTATGGTAGTAACAATACGAGTTAGACAGATCTGGAGGTAGAATGAACAAAAGGGAAACACAGTAAGAGGTAGAAAGATATAGATATAGGCAGAACAAAAGTTAGAAACAATAAGAGGTAGACACAGTATGAGGTAGAGAGATATAGAGGTAGATAGAATAAAAAGGGAAAAATTAAGGAGATAGAAAGATATGAAGGTAGGCAGAATAAAAGGGAGAACTTTTAAGAGGTAGAGAGATATAGAGGAAGGCAGAATAAAAGGTAGAATCAGCAATAGGTATACACAGTAAGAGGAAGAAAGATCTAGAGGTAGGCAACACAACAGGGAGAAAGAGTAGGACGTAGAAACATCAATAAAGATAAAGAATAAATGGTAGAAACATTAGGAGGTAGACAGATAAAGAGATAGGCAAAACAAAGGTGAGGCACAGTAGGAGGTAATAAGATATATAGGTAGGCAGAACAAAAGGGAGAAACAGTAACAGGTAGATTGATTGAGATGCAGGCAGAACAAAAAAGGTAAAATCAGTGAGAGGTAGAAAGATATAGAGGTAGGCAAATAATATAAGAGGAGGAACTGCACGAGGTAAAATTATCTAGAGGAACAAATATCTAGAAGTAGACAGAAGAAAGATGAGAAACTGTAGGAGGTAGTAAGATTTAAAGGTAGTCAGAGCAAAAGCTAGAAACAGTAAGAGGTAGCGAAAGTAAAAGGGAGAAACAGCAAAAGGTAGAAAGGTCTAGAGGTAGAAAGATATATACAATTAGGTAGGTAGAGGAAAAGAGAGAAACATTAAGAGATAGAAACAGTAATATGTAGAAGAAATTAGAGATAAGCAGAACGAAAGGTAGAAAAACTAGGAGGAAGAAATATATAGAGGTAGGCAGAACACATGGGAGAAACAGTAGGAGATAGAGAGTTATAGAGGTAGGTTGAACAAAAGCGAGAAACGGTAAGAGGTAGAAACAATAAGAGGTAGGGACAGAAAGAGTTAGAGATGATCTAGAGGTAGACATAATGAAAGGTCGAAACAGTAGGAGTTAGAAATAGTAAGAGGTAGAAAGATCTAGAGGTAGGCAAAACCAAAGAGAAGAACATCAAGAGGTAGAAAGACATACAGTTGGACAGAAAAATAGGAGAAAAACTTAGAGGTAGAAAGATAAAGAGGTAGTTAAAACAAAAGGGATAATTAGTAACAGGTAGAAATATCTTGAGGTAGGTAGGACAACATAGAAAACAGAAAGAGACAGAAAGACCTAGAGGTAGGAAAAAACAGTAACAAGTAGAAACAGTATAAGGTAGACAGAGATGTACAAGTAGATAGGCAGAGCAAGAGGTAGAAACAGTAAGCTCAAGAGGTTGAAAGATCTAGAGGAAGTCAGAACAAAGGGTAGCAACAGTAAGAGGTAGGCAGAACAAAAGGGAAAAGTAGTAAGAGGTAGAAATATATATAAAAAGTAGGTAGAGAAAAGGGAGACAGTATGAGGTAGAAACAGTAGGAAAAGAGAGATATGGAGGGAGACAGAAGGAAGGGTAAAAACAGTATGAGGTAAAACGATCTAGAGATAGGCAGAACAAAAGGTAGCAACAGCAAGAGGTAGAACAGTAAGAGGTAGAAAGATATCGAGATAGGCAGAACATATATAAAAACAGTAAGAAATAGATAGATCTAGAGGCAGGCAGAGCAATAGGTAGAAACAGTAGGAGGTAGAAACAATACGAGGTAGAAACAGTTAGAGGTAGAGAGGTCTAGAATAAACAGGCAGAATAAAATGAAGAAACAGTATGAGGTAGACAGATTTAAAGGTAGTAAGAACAAAGGGGAGACACCGTTGGAGGAAAGAAGAACAAAGGACAGTAACAGTAAGAGGTAGAGAGATAAAGAGTTAGGTAGTGCATAATGGAGAAACAGCAAGAGGTAGACAGTTATAGAGGTAGAAACAGTAAGAGGTAGCAACAGTAAGAGGTTGAAACAGTAAGAGATAGAAACAGTGGGAGGTAGTGAAAATAAGAGGCAGTAAGAGTAAGGTATAGTAATATTAAGAGGGAGGCAAATCAAAAGGGAGAAACTGTAAGAATTAGGAACATTTAGAGGTAGGCAGAACAAAAGGTAGCAACAGTACGAGGTAGAAAGATATATGTATAGATAGATAGAACAAAAGGGAGAAACCGATAGAGGTTAGAAAATATAGAGATAGGAAACAAAAGGTAGAAACAGTATGAGGTAAAAAGATCAAGACGTAGACAGAACAAGAGGGAGAAAATTAAGAGGTAAAGAGATGAAGAGGTAGGCAGAACAAAATGGAGAAACAGCAAGAGGTAGAACGTTATAGAGGTAGAAACAGAAAGTGGTAAAAACAGTAAGATATAGAAACAGTAAAGGGTAAACATATTAAGAGGGAGGCAGAGGTAGCAACAGTAAGAGGTAGAAAGATATACGTAGAGATAGGCAGAACAAAGGGGAGAAACAGTAGGAGGTAGAACAATATAGAGGTAGGCAGAATAAAGGGTAGAAACAGAACGAGGTAGACAGCTCTGGAGGTAGAATGAACAAAAGGGAGAAACAGTAAGAGGTAGAACGATATAGAGGTAGGCAGAACACAAGGGAGAAAGAGTAAGAGGTAGAAAGATATAGAGGTAGGAAGAACAAAAGGTGAAGAACAGTAAGAAGTAGAAAGACCTACACTTAGACAGAAAAAATGGAAAACAAGTATGACGTAGAATGATATAGATAACGAAGTAGTTAAAACAAAAGGGAGAAATAGTAAGAGGTAGACACAGTATGAGGTAGAGAGATATAGAAGTACATAGAATAAAGAGGGAAAACTGAAGAAGGTAGAAAGATATAAAGGTAGGCAGAATAAAAGGGAGAACTTTTAAGAGGCAGAAAGATATAGAGGCAAAACAAAGGGTAGAATCAGTAAACAGGTATAAACAGTAAGAGGTAGAAAGATCTAGAGGTAGGCAGAACAAAAGGGAGAAAGAGTAATACATAGAAACATCAAGAAAGATAAAGAATAAAGGGTAGAAACAGTAAGAGGTAGAAAGATAAAGAGGTAGGCAGAACAAAATGGGAGAAAGGGTCAGAGGTAGAATAATCTAGAGGTAGGAACAAAGGGGAGGAACCGTAAGAAGTAGAAAGATATAGAGGTAGGCAGAACAAAATAAAACAAAAATAATAATAGGTAGAGAGATGCAGAGGTAGGCAGAGGAAAAGGAAGAAACAGTAGGAGGTTGAAACACATGCGACTACGTAGGCAGAGAAAGAGGTAAAATCAGTAAGAGGTAGAAACAGTTTAAGGTAGAAAGGTTTAGAGGTAGGCAGAACAAATAGGTAGAAACAGTAAAAGGTAGAATCAGTAAGAGATAGAAGAGTTTTGAGGTAGAAAGATGTAGAGGTAGGCAGAACAAAAGATAGAATCAGTAGGAGGCAAAGTTAATTTAGAGGTAGGCGGAATAAAAAGTAGAAACAGTATGAGATAGACACAGTAAGAGGTAGACAGATCTAGCAGTAGGCAACGCAAAAGGGAGAAATAGTAAGAGGTAGAAACAGTAGGAGGTAGAAACATTATAAGGTAGAAAGATATGTACAAGTAGGTAGGCAGAGCAAGAGGTAGAAACAGTAAGATTAAGAAACAGTGACAGGTTGAAAGATCTAGAGGAAGTTAAAACAAAGGGTAGCAACAGCAAGAGGTAGAAACCGTAAGAGCTAGACAAGCAAGGGAGAGAAACAGTAAGAGGTAGAAAGATATAGAGAGATATAGGCAAAAGAAAAAGGATAAACAGTAAGAGGTAGAAATTTATAGAGAAGGCAGAACAAAAGGTAGAACTAGTAAGACGTAGAAAGATATATACGAGTAGGTAACCAGAGCAAAAACTAGAAACAGTAATAGGTAGAATCATTAAGATACAGGCAAAAAAAAAAAGTAAAAATCAGTAAGAGGTAGGCAAATAAAAGAGGGGGGAACTGTATGAGGTGGAATTATTTAGAGGAAGAAAAATCTAGAAGTAGGCAGAAAAAAGGGGAGAAACCGTAGGAGGTAGAAAAATTTAAAAGGTAATCAGAGCAAAAGGTAGAAACAGTAAGAGGTATAGAGATATAGAGGTAGACAGAACAAAGGATAGAAACAGTAAAATATAGCTAAAATTAAAGGGAGAAACAGTAAGAGGTAGATAGGACTAGAGGTAGAAAGATATATACAAGTAGGTAGGCAGAAGAAAGGGGAGAAACATTAAGATATAGAAACAGTAATATGTAGAAGAAAATAGAGGTAGGCAGAACGAAAGGTAGAAAAATTAGGAGGAAGAAATGTATAGAGGTAGGCAAAACACAGGGGAGAAACAGTGAGGTAGAAACAGTAAGAGGTAGAAACAGTAAGCGGTAGAAACAGTAAGAGGTATAAACAGTGAGAGGTAGAAACAGTAGGAGGTAGAAACAGTGAGAGGTAGAAACAGTAAGAGGTAAAAACAGTGAGAGGTAGAAAAAGTAGGAGGTAGAAACAGTAAGAGGTAGAAACAGTGAGAGGTAGAAACAGTAGGAGGTCGAAACAGTAAGAGGTAGAAACAGTGAGAGGTAGAAACAGTAGGAGGTCGAAACAGTAAGAGGTAGAAACAGTAAGAGGTATAAACAGTAGGAGGTCGAAACAGTAAGAGGTAGAAACTGAGAGGTAGAAACAGTAGGAGGTCGAAACAGTAAGAGGTAGAAACAGTGAGAGGTAGAAACAGTAGGAGGTCGAAACAGTAAGAGGTAGAAACAGTAGGAGGTCGAAACAGTAAGAGGTAGAAACAGTGAGAGGTAGAAACAGTAGGAGGTAGAAACAGTATGAGATAGAAACAGTAAGAGGTTGAAACAGTAAGAGGTAGAAACAATAAGAGGTAGAAACAGTAGGAGGTAGAGAGATATAGAGGTAGACAGAACAAAGGATAGAAACAGTAAAAGGTAGTTAAAATTAAAGGGAGAAACAGCAAAAGGTAGAAAGGTCTAGAGGTAGAAAGATATATACAAGTAGGTAGGCAGAAGAAAGGGGAGAAACATTAAGATATAGAAACAGTAATATGTAGAAGAAATTAGAGGTAGGCAGAACGAAAGGTAGAAAAACTAGGAGGAAGAAATGTATAGAGGTAGGCAAAACACAGGGGAGAAACAGTGAGGTAGAAACAGTAAGAGGTAGAAACAGTAAGCGGTAGAAACAGTAAGAGGTATAAACAGTGAGAGGTAGAAACAGTAGGAGGTAGAAACAGTGAGAGGTAGAAACAGTAAGAGGTAAAAACAGTGAGAGGTAGAAAAAGTAGGAGGTAGAAACAGTAGGAGGTAGAAACAGTAAGAGGTAGAAACAGTGAGAGGTAGAAACAATAGGAGGTCGAAACAGTAAGAGGTAGAAACAGTGAGAGGTAGAAACAGTAGGAGGTCGAAACAGTAAGAGGTAGAAACAGTAAGAGGTAGAAACAGTAGGAGGTCGAAACAGTAAGAGGTAGAAACAGTGAGAGGTAGAAACAGTGAGAGGTAGAAACAGTAGGAGGTAGAAACAGTATGAGATAGAAACAGTAAAAGGTTGAAACAGTAAGAGGTAGAAACAGAAGGAGGTAGAGAGATATAGAGGTAGACAGAACAAAGGATATAAACAGTAAAAGGTAGTTAAAATTAAAGGGAGAAACAGCAAAAGGTAGAAAGGTCTAGAGGTAGAAAGATATATACAAGTAGGTAGGCAGAAGAAAGGGGAGAAACATTAAGATATAGAAACAGTAATATGTAGAAGAAATTAGAGGTAGGCAGAACGAAAGGTAGAAAAATTAGGAGGAAGAAATATATAGAGGTAGGCAGAACACAGGGGAGAAACAGTAAGAGGTAGAAACAGTAAGAGGTAGAAACAGTAAGAGGTATAAACAGTGAGCGGTAGAAACAGTAAGAGGTAAAAACAGTGAGAGGTAGAAACAGTAGGAGGTAGAAACAGTATGAGATAGAAACAGTAAGAGGTTGAAACAGTAAGGGGTAGAAACAGTAGGAGGTAGAAACAGTATGAGATAGAAACAGTAAGAGGTTGAAACAGTAAGAGGTAGAAACAGTAGGAGGTAGAAACAGTATGAGATAGAAACAGTAAGAGGTTGAAACAGTGAGAGGTAGAAACAGTAGGAGGTAGAAACAGTAGGAGGTAGAAACAGTAAGAGGTAGAAACAGTAAGAGGTAGAAACAGTAGGAGGTGGAAGTATCTAGAAGTAGGCGGAACAAAATGTAGAAGCAGCAAGAGGTAGAATAAATAAGAGGTAGAAACAGCACTTGGTGGAGTGGTCATGCCACTGGATTGGTAATCCAATGGACCCGGGTTCAAATCCCGATATGTCAATGGGAAGATATTATTGGGATTGAATTTGTGCTGTACCTAGTATCAGTGCATTACCACAAAGCCCACCGAAATGCCAAAAAAAATACCCTCGTTGTTCCCTGATTAAATAACACTGTATGAATATTCCCATATTCAAAATATGTTACAGGGGGACAATGCCTAGTGAGTTCACTGCTCAATAGGTGGCGTTCTACGAGTGAGGGTCTGAGTCTGGAGGGTGAGACGGTGAAGCACTTGGGCGAGGCAACCGGCCGCTTCAGAGATGGAGCTGCTTCGAGCCATGGTGGATGCTTCACATGTCTCACTCCCCAGACTGGAACAAGACCTCACGGGCTTCACCGTGTTGAGCGGTGGAATGTACAGGCTCTCAGCCTATGCCCGAGAGGGAGTAGTTGGAATATAGAAAAAAAAAAAAAAAAAAAAAAAAAAAAAAGAGGTAGATATGAACTAGAGGTAGACACAATGAAAGGTCGAAACGGAAGGAGGTAGAAATAGTAACAGTTAGAAAGATTTAGAGGTAGGCAGAACAAAACGGAAAAACAGCAATAGGTAGAAAGAGCTAGAAGTAGGAAGAACAAATGGGAGAAACAATAAGAGGTAGAAACAGTAAGAGGTAGAAATATCTAAGTGTAAGCAAGAAAAGGTTAAAACAGTAAGAGGTAGAAACAGAAAGAGGTAAAACGATATATATATACGAGTAGGTAGGCAGATCCAAAGGTAGAAACAGTAAGAGGTACAAAGATCTAGATGTAGGCAGAACAAAATATACAAACTGTAAGAGGTAGAAACATTAAGAGGTAGAAACAGTAATAGGTTGAAACGGTAAGGGATAGAAACAGTAGGAGTTAGGTAGTGACAATAAGAGGAAGAAACAGAATGAGGTAGAAATATTAAGAAGAAAACAGATCAAAAGGAAGAAACAGTAAGAATTAGGAACATTTAGAGGTAGGCAGAACAAAAGGTAGCAACAGTAAGAGGTAGAAAGATATACGTAGAGATGGGCAGAACAAAAAGGAGAAACAGTAGGAGGTAGAAAAATATAGAGGAAGGCAGAATAAAAGGTAGATATAGTACGAGGTAGAATGATCTGGGGGTAGGAAGAACAAAAGTGAGACACAGTAAGAGGTAGAAAGACTTAGAGGTAGGGAGAAATAGCAAGAGGTAGAAGGATAATAGAGGTAGGCACAATAACGGAAAAATAGAAAGAGGTAAAAATATCTAGAGGTAGGTAGGAACAAAAGGGAGAAACAGTAAGAGGTAGAAACAGCAAGAGGTAGAAACCGTAAGAAGTAAAATTATATAGAAGTAGGAAGAACAAAAGTGAGAAACAGGAAGAGGTAGACATAAATAGAGATAGAGAGGGCAAAAGGGAGAAACCAGTTTGAGGTAGAAACAGTAGGAGGTAGACAGATTTAGGGGTAGGGAGAAACAGTAAGAGGTAGAATGATATACAGGTAGACATATAAAAGGGAGAAATAAAACCAGTTTGAGGTAGAAACAGTAGGAGCTAGAAAGATTTAGGGGTAGGGAGAAACAGTAAGAGGTAGAATGATATACAGGTAGACATATAAAAGGGAGAAATCGTAAGAGGTAGAAAGAACAAAAGGGAGAAGCAGTAAGAGGTAGAAAGATACAGAGTTAGGCAGAAGATAAAGGAGAAACAGTAAGAGGTAGAAAGATACAGAGTTAGGCAGAAAAAACGGAGAACAGTAAGAGGTAGAACAACAGTCAGAGGTAGATATATTTAGAGGCATTCAAAGCAATAATGAGAAATACTAAGACGTACTCAGATCTAGAGGTAGGCAGAAAAAAGGGAGAAAGAGCATGAGGTAAAAATATAAAGAGGTAGGAAGAAACATTATGAGGTAAATATCTAGATGTAGGGAGGAACAGGAAGAGGTAGAAAGATGTAGAGGTAGGGAGAAACAGTAAGAGGTAGAAAATGTATACGAGTAGAAAGGTAGAAACAGTAAGAGGTAGAAAAATATAGAGGTAGGCAGAACAAAATGTAGAACCAGGAAGAGGTAGAAAGATCTAGAGGTATGGAGAAACAGTAAGAGGTAGACAAAATATACGAGTAGAAAGGCAGAGCAAAAGGTAGAAACAGTAAGAGGTAGAAACAGTAAGAGGCAAAAACAGTAAGAGGTAGAAACAGTATGAGGTAGACAAATATAGAGGTAGGCACAGCAAAGGGAGGAAATAGTAAGAGGTGGAAAGATTTATCTCAAAAGGTAGAGACAGTAAGAGGTAGAGAGATACAGATGTAGGCAGCACAACAAGGAAAAACAGTAAGAGCTAGAAATAGTAGGAGCTAGAAAGCTCTAGAAGTAGGCAAAATAAAAGTAGAAATAGTTATAGGTAGAAACAGAAAACGGTGGAAACAGTATGAGGTAGAAACATTAAGAGGTAGAGATATATAGAGGAAGGCAGAACAAAAGGGGAGAAATAGTAAGAGGTAGAAACAGAAAGAGGTAGGCAAAGCAGCAGGTAAAAACAGTAAGAGGTAGAAGAAGTAAAAGGTAGAAGGATCTGGAGGTAAACAAAACAAAAGGTATAGATAGTAGGAGGTAGAAATATTTAGAGTTAGGGAGAGCAAAAGGGAGAAACAGTAGGAGGTAGACATATATAGAGGTAGGCGGAGCTAAGCGGAGAAACAGTAAGAGGTAGATATATAAAGAGGTGGGAAGGAGAAAAGGGATAAACAGTAAGAGGTAGAAAAATATAGAGATAGGCAGAGCAAAAGAGAGAAACAGTAGGAGGTAGAAACATAAAGAAGTAGGCAGAGTAAAATATACAAACAGTAAGAGGTAGAAACAGAAACGGTACAGAGATATACACGAGTAGGTAGGCAGAGCAAAATGTAGAAACAGTAGGAGGGAGAAAGATGTTGAGGTAGGCAAAACAAAATATAGAAACTGTAGGAGGTAAAAACAGTGAGAGGTAGCAAGAGAAAGACATGGGCAGAACAAAAGGGAGAAACAGTTAGAGGTCAGGAGAGCAATAGGTAGAAGCAGTAAGATGTAGAAACAGTGAGAGGTAGAAACAGTGAGAGGTAGAAACAGTGAGAGGTAGAAAGATTTGGAGGTAGGCAAAACAAAGGAGAGAAAGAATATGAGGAAGAAAGATCTAAAGGCATGGAGAAAAAGGGTAGAAACATAAAAGGTAGAAATATATAGAGGTACTGATAAACAGTAGGAGGTAAATAATATAGAGGTAGGCAGATCAAAAAGGGAAAATAATAAGATGTAGAAAGGTATATACAAGTAGGTAGGCAGAACATAAGGTAGAAACATTTAAAGGTAAACAGCTCTAGATGTAGGTGGAACGAAAAGGAGAAACAGTAAGAGGTAGACAAATATAGATGTAGGCAGAACAATAGAGAGAAGCAAGAGGAGGTAGACAGAAATAGATTAGGCAGAACAAAGGGTAGAAACAATAAGAGGTAGAACCAGTAGAAGCTAGACAGAGAAGTTCGAGTACGACCAGTAAGAGGTAGAAACAGGAAGAAGTAGAAACGGTAAGAGGTTGAAAAGTATAGAGGTAGGCAGAACAAAAGGATGAGAAAGAGTAGGAAGTAGAAAGATTTAGAGGTAGGGAGAACAAAATGGGTATTTTAATAGGTATAAAGAATTTGAGGTAGACAGAACAAAGGTAGCATCAGTAAGAGGTAGACACAGTGAAAGGTTGAAACAGTAAGAGGTAGAAACAGTAAGATTAAGAAAGATATAGAAGTAGGCAGAGCAAAAGGTAGAAACAGTAAGAGGTAGAAACAATACAAGGTAGACAGATCTATAGGTAGGGAGAACAGTAAAAGGTAGAAAGATATAAAGGTAGGCAGAACAATAGGGAGAAACAGTAGGATATAAAGAAATAATAAGGTATGGAGAAGAAAAGTGAGAAAATGTAAGAGGTATAAGAATATAGAGGTAGGCAGAAAAAAAGGAGAAACCATAAAAGGAAGAAAGATCTAGATGTAGGGAGAACAGTAAGAGGTAGAAAGATAAAGAGGTAGGCAGTACAAGAAGGAGAAACAGTAGGATGTAGACAAAAGATAGAGGTTGGCAGAGAAAAAGGTAGAAACAGTAATAGCTACATAGAAATATAGAGGCAGATAGAACGAAAGGTAGAAATAGTAAGGGGTAAAATACATAGAGGTAGGCAGGAGAAAACAGAGAAACAATAAGAGGTAGGGAGCTCTGAAGGTAGGGAATACAAAATGAAGAAACAATAAGAGATAGGGAGAACAGAAGGAAAACAGTAAAGATATAAAGACAGAGGTAGGCAGAGCAAAAGCTAGAAAAAGCTACAGGTAGAAAGATAAAGATGTAAGGATAACAAATATGGATGCAGTAAGAGATACAAAGAAAAATAGGTAATCAGAACAATAGGGAGAAACAGTAAGAGGTAGAAGCAGTAAAAGGTAGATAGATCAAGAGGTAGGTAGAAAAAAAATGGAAAACGTAAGAGGTAGACCCAGTAGGAGGCAGAAAGATATATACGAGTAAGTAGGATGAGCAAAAGGTAGAAACAGTAGGAGGTAGAGAGATATAGTGGCAGTCGTACTAAAAGGCAGAAACAGTATATAGAGGAGGTAGAACAAAAGGTAGAAACAATTAGAGGTTTCAAGACAAAGAGAAAGGCAGAATCAAAACAATTATGTAGACAGATATAGAGGAAAGCAGATGAAAAGTGAGAAACATTAAGAGGGATAATGGTTTAGAGGTAGAGAAGATCTAGAGGTATGCAGAACAAAATAAAGAAATAGTAAGAGGTAGAACGCAATAGACGTAGGTAGAACAAATGGTAGAAACAATCAGATTTAGACAGATTTAGAGGTAAGAAGAATCAAATATAAAAACAGTAAGAGTTAGGAAGATTTAGAGGTAGACAGAAACACTAGGTAAAAACAGTAAGAGGTAGAAACTGCAGGAGGTTGAAACATCTAGAGGTAGGAAGAACATGAAGGAGAAACAGTAAGAGGTAGAGATATATATAGTTATGCAGAACACAAGGGAGAAACAGTAAGAGTTAGCAAGATTTAGAGGTAAGAAGAACATGAAGGAAAACCAGTAAGAGGTAGAAATATATAGAGTTAAGCAGAACGAAGGGGAGAAACAGTAAGAGGTAGAAAGAGTAATAGGTAGAGAAATTTAAAGGTAGACAGAAACAAAAGGTAAAGACAGTAAAGAGTAGAAGTAGTTGGCGGTAGAAAACTCTAGAGGTAGGCAGAACAAAGGGTAGAAACAGTAAATTGTAGAAACAGTAAGAGGTCGAAAGATATACATGTAGGCAGATCAAAGGGAGAAACAGTAAGAAGTAGGACGATATAGAGGTAATCAGCGGTAGAAGGATATAGAAGTAGGAAGAACAAAAGGGAGAAACAGTATGAGGTAGAAACAGTATGAGGTAAAAACAGTATGAGGTAGAAATATCTAGAGGTAGGCAGAACAAAAGCAAAACACAGTATGAGGTAGAAACAGGAAGAGTTAGAAAGAAAAGAGAAATAGTGGGAGGTTGCAAGATATACAGTATACAAGTAGGTAGGCAGAACAAAAGGTAGAAACAGAAAGAGGTAGATGCAGAATTATATAGAGGCATGCAGAGAAAAAACGTAGAAACAGTAAGATATAACAAATATATAGCTTTAAGCAGAACAGAAGGTAGGTACAGGGAAAGGTAAAAACAGTAAGAGGTAGAAAGATATAACGGTAGGTAGAACAAGTGATAGAAATAGTAGGTGGAAGGAAGATATAGAGGTAGGCAGAAAAAGAGTAAAAACAGTAAGAGGAAGAAACAGGACGTGGAAGAAAGACATATACGAATAGTTAGGCAGAGTAAAAGGTAGAAACAACATGAGTAAGAAAGATATAGAGATGGGCAGAACAAAAGGTAGAAAGAGTAAGAGGTACCATAATCTAATTAATAGTAAGAGGTAGAAACAAGAATAATTAAAAAGATCTAGAGGTAGGAAGAACGAAAGGGAGATACAGTAAGAGGTAGAAATACATGAAGGTAGGCAGAGAAAAAAGTAGAAACGACAAGAGGAAGAAAGATATATACAAATAGTAGACTGAACAAAAGGGAGAAATAGTAAGAGGTAGAAAGATCTATAGGTAGGCAGAACAAAAGCTAGAAGCAGTAAGAGGTAGACATGTATAGAGGTAGGGAGAAACAGTAAGAGGTAGAATATCTAGAGGTAGGCAGAACAAAAGGGAGAAACAGTAAGAGGCATAAACAGTAATAGGTATAAAGATCTAGAGGTAGGCAGATCAAAAGGTAGAAACAGTAAGAAATAGAAACATTAAGATGTAGAAATATATAAATATATACAAGTAGGTAGGCAGAGCAGTAGGTAGACACAGTAAAGGGTAGAAATGGTAAGAGGTAGAATGGAAAGAGGTAGGCAAAAAAGGGGAAAATTGGTAAGTAAAAAGATCTACAGTAGAGCAAGGTAGAGCACAACGGAAAAACAGTAAGAGGTAGAAATATATAAAGGGAGGCAGTACAAAGGAGATGTAGAAAGATATAGATGTAGACAGAACAAAAGGGAAAAACAGTAAGAGGTAGAAAACCCTAGAGGTAGGCTGAACGAAAAGAATAAACAGTAAGAGGTATACAGATCTAGAGATAGGCAGAAAAGAAGGGAGAAACAGAAAGAGGTAGAAAGATACAGAGGTAGGTCAAATTTTACAACAATAAGAGGTAGATAGATATTGCGGTAGGTAAAACAAAAGGTAGAAAACGTGAGAGGTAGAAACAGTAAAAGATAGATACAATAAAAGGTAGAGAAATGTCGAGGTAGGAAGATCTATAGGTAGACAGAACAAAAGGGAGAAACAGAAAGAGGTAGATGATCCAGAGGTAGGCAAAATAAAGGTGAGCAACAGTAACAGGTAGAAATGGCAAGAGGTAGAAAGATCTAGAAGTAGGCAGATCAAAAGGGAGACGCAATAAGAGGTAGAAATAGAAAGAGGTAGAAACAGTAAGAGGTAGAAACAATAAGAGGTAGATAGAACAGAAGAGAGAATCAGTAAGAGGTAGAAAGTATATAGAGGTAGACAGAAAGACTCGATAAACAGTAAGAGTTAGAAAGATCAAGAGGTAGACAGAACAAAAGGGAAAACAGTAAGAGGTAGAGATACATATACAGTAGATACGCAGAATAAAAAGGTAGAAACAGTAACAAGTAGAAAGATCTACAGTTAGGCAGAAACAAATAGGAAAACAGAAAGAGATAGAAAGATAGAAAGGAAATGTAAATAGTAGGAGGTAGAAGGATCTAAAGGAAGTCAGAATAAAAGGCAGACACAGTAAGAGGTAGACTATTAGAGGTAGACATAAAAAAAGGAGAAACAGTAAGAGGAATAAAAGATCTAAAGATAGGCAAAAGCAAATGTAGACACAGTAAGAGGTAGAAAAGTAAGAGGTAAAAAAATATAGAGGTAGACAAAACAAAAAGTAGAAACAGTAAAAGGTAGAAGAAGTAGGAGGTAGAAAGGTTTAGGGGTAGGCAGAACAAGTGGTAGAAACAGTAAGAGGTAGAAAGATCAAATATATTATAGGAGTAGCTAGGCAGAAGGAGTAGTTAGGCAGTTAGGTAGAAGCAGTAAGAGGTAGAATAATAGAGAAATAGGGAGAAACAGTGAGAGGTAGAAACAGTAAGAGGTAAAAACAGAAGAGGTAGAAAGATGTATACGAGAAGGTAACCAAAGAAAACGGGACTAGTAGTAAGAAATAGAAAGGTCAAAAGGTAGGCAGAACAAAAAGGAGAATCATTAAGAGGTAGAAAATATATAAGTAGACAGAATAAGAGATAATCAATAGGATGTAGAAAGATCTAGAGGTAGAAAGAACAACAGGGAGAAACTGAAAGAGGTAGATATATATATACAAGTAGACAGAACGAAAGGGGGAAACAGTAGGAGGTAGAAATATCTAGCGGTAGGCAGAACATGGGAGAAACAGAAAAGGTAGACTCAGTAAAAGGTAGAAAAATATATGCGGGTAAGCAGATAAAGTGAAATGTAGAAACAGTAAGAGGTAGAAAGATCTAGAGGTAGGCAGAAATAAGGGAAAAGCAGTAAGAGTTAGAAACAGTAAGAGGTAGAAAGATATTTACGGGTGGGTAGGCCGAGGAAATTATAGAAAAAAGTAATAGGTAGAAACAGTAGGAGGTAGAAACGGTAAGAGGTAGAAATAGTAGGAGATTAAATGATATAATAGAAATACATAGAGGTAGGCAGAACATAGGGAGAAACAGTAAGAGGTAGGAAGCTATAAAGGTAGGCAGAAAAAAGGAGAAACAGTAAGAGGTACAATCAGTAAGAGGTAGAAAGATAGGGAGGTAGGCTGTACAAAAGTGAGAAGCAGTAAGAGATAGAAAGATTTAGAAGTACGGAGGAAGATGAGGAGAAATAGTAAAAGGTAAAAGCATAGAGTAAGAACACAGGGTAGAAACAGTAAGAGGTATAAAGAACTAAAGGGAGAAACAGGTAAAAAGATATGGAGGTAGGAAAAATAAAAGGGAAAAATAGTAAGACGTATTATTCAAGATAAACAAATGCTTAAAGGTAGAATGATCTAAAGGTAGGCAGTAATACAGGAAGAAACAATAAGAGGTAGACAGAACATAAGGGAGAAACGGTAGAAGGTAGAAAGATTAGAGGTAGAAAGATATAGAGATAAAAAGATATAGAGGTAGGCAGGTCAAAAGGTAAAAAAAAGTAAGAGGTAGAAACATTAAAAGGTAGATACATGTAGACGTAAACAGAACACAAGAGAGAAACAGTAAGAGGTAGAAAGATCTAGAGGTAGGTAGAACACAAGGGAGAAATAGGAAGAGGTAGAAAGATATAAAAATAGGTAGAACAAAGGGGAGAAACAGTAGGAGGCAAAAGCAATAAGAAGTAGAAAGGTGTAAAGGTAGGTAGAAAATAAGGGAGAAACAGTAAGAGGTAGAACGATATATACAAGTAGGTAGGCAGAACAAACAAGTTGAGACAGTAAGAGGTAGAAAGATCTATAGGTATTCAGGACAGAAGGTAGAAACAGTAAAGTAAAAGGTAGAAAAAGTAGGAGGTAGAATGGTACATACGAATAGGTAGGCAGAGCAAAAGGGAGAAACACTAAAATATGTTGAAACAGTAAGAGGTAGAAAGATATAGAGGTATGAAGAACAATAGGTAGAAACAGTAAGAGGTAGAAATATATATACGAGTAGGTAGGGAAAGCAAAAGGTAGAAACAGTAAGAGGTAGGAAGATATAGAGTTACGGTGATCAAAGGTAGAAACCGTAAGAAGTAGAAACAGTAGGAGGTAAATAAAGTTAGAGGTAGAAACAGTAAGAGGTACAAATATATACACGAGTAGGTAGGCAGAGCAAAACGTAGAAACAGTCAGAGGTGGAAACATTAAGCAGGAGAAAGATTTAGAGGTAGGCTGAACTAAAGGGAGAAACAGCACGAGGAAGAACGATTCAGAGGTAGAGAGAACACAGGGAAACAGTAGGAGGTGAGAGATGAAGAGGTAGACAGAACAAAAGGTAGAAACAGTAGGAGGTAGAAACGGTAATATGTAGAAAGATCTACAGACAGGCAGAACAAAAGGGAGAAACAGTAAGACGTAGGGAGATCGAGAGGTAGAAAGATCTAGATGTAGGAAGAACAAAAGAGAAAAACAGTAAGAGGTAGAAAGACGTAGAGGTAGGCAAAACAAAAAGGAGAAAATAAATAGTAAGAGGTAGAAAGATATAGAGGTAGGCAGAACTAAAGATAAGATAAGTAAGAGGTAGAAAGTCATAGTTGCGAGAAAATTAAAAAGGAAGAAACGGTAAGAGGTAAAAAGATTTAGAGGTAGACAGAAAAAAGGTAGAACAAGTAGAATGTGGAGAGATAAAGGCAGTCTAAACAAAAGATAAAAATATCAGAGGTAGAAACAGGAAGATGTAGAAAGATCTAGAGGTAGGCTGAACAAAAGGTAGAAACATAAAGAGGTAGACAGATATAGAAGTAGGGAGAACAAACAGTAAGAGGTAGAAAGATACAGTGGTAAACAGAACAAGGGAGAATAAGTAAGAGGTAAAATGATCTAGAGGTAGGCTGAACAAAGGGAAAAACAGTAGGAGGTAGAAAGATATAGAGGTAGGCAGAAAAAAGGTAGAAAGGCATAGAGGTAGGTAGAACAATAGGCAGAAACAGCAGGAGGTAGAAAGATATAATATAAGTAGGTTGGGAGAGCATAATGCAGAAACAGTAAGAGGTAGAAACATCTAGAGGTAGAAAGAACAAATGGTAGAAGCAGTAGGAGGTAGAAATAGTAAGATATAGAAAGATCGAGAGGTAAGCAGATCAGTAGGTAGAAACAGTAGGAGGTAGAAACAGTAGGAGGTAGACAGGTAGGAGGTAGACAGTAGGAGGTAAAAAGTTAAATACGAGTATGTAGGCAGAGCAAAAAGTACAAACAGTAAAAGGTAAAAATCATAAGAGTTAGAAACAGTAAGAGGTAGAAAGATCTACAAGCATGCAGAAACAGTACGAGGTAGAAAGATCTACAGGCATGCAGAAACAGTACGAGGTAGAAAGATCTACAGGCATGCAGAAAAAAAGGCAGAAACAGTAAGAGGTAGAAATATATAGAAGTAGGCAGAAGAACGGTAAAAAACAATAAGAGATAGAAAGATATAGAGGTAGGTACAATCAGTAAGAGGTAGGCAGAACAAAAGGGAGGAAGAGTCTACAAGGATCTAGAGCTAAGAAGATCAAAAGGTAGGAAATGTAAATAGTAGAAACAGTAAGAGGCAGGAAGATATAGAGGTAGGCAGAACAAAAGGGAGAAAGAGTAAGAGGTAGACAGATATAGAGGTAGGCAGAACAAAGGGGAGAAACAGAAAGAGGTAGAAATATATAGAAGTAGGCAGAACAAAAGGGTAGAAACAAAAATAGATAAAAAGGTGTAGAGGTAGGGAGAACAAAAGGTAGAAACAGTAAGAGGTAGAACGATATAGAGGTAGGCAGAACAAAATGGAGAAACATTAAGAGGTAGAAAGGTGTAGAAGTAGGCAGAGCAAAGGTAGAAACAATAAGAGGTAGGAAGATATAGAGGTAGGTAGAATCAGTAAGAGGTAGAATGATCAAGAGATAGGCAGAACAAAATGGAGGAAGAGTAAGAGGTAAAAGGATCTAGAGGTAAGAAGATCAAAAGGTAGAAAACGTAAGAGGTAGAAACAGTAAGAGGTAGGAAGATATAGAGGTAGGCAGAACAAAAGGGAGAAACAGTAAGAGGTTAAAAGATATAGAGGTAGGAACAGTAAAAGGTAGAGTGATAGAGGTAGGCAGAACGCAAGGTTAAATGAGTAAGAGCTAGAAACAGTAAGAGGTAGAAAAGTCTTGAGGGCGGAGCAAAAAGGAGAAACGATAAGGGTTAAGCAGATCTAGAGGTATGCAGAACAATAGGTAGAAATAGTAGGAGGTAGAAATAGTAAGAGGTAGAAATTGTAAGAGGTGGAAATACTAAGAGGTAGAAACAGTAAGAGGTAGAAATAGTAAGAGGTAGAAATAGTAAGAGGTAGTAGCAGTAAGAGGTAGAAACAGTAAGAGGTAGAAACAGTAAGAGGTAGAAACAGTAAGAGGTAGACATAGTAAGAGGTAGAAGCAGTAAAAGGTAGAAACAGTAAGAGGTAGAAACAGTAAGAGGTAGAAACAGTAAGAGGTAAAAATTGTAAGAGGTAGAAACAGAAGAGGTAGAAACAGTAAGAGGTAGAAGCAGTAAGAGGTAGAAATATTAAGAGGTAGAAACAGTAAGAGGTAGAAATAGTAAGAGGTAGAAATAGTAAGAGGTAGAAATAGTAAGAGGTAGAAATAGTAAGAGGTAGAAACAGTAAGAGGTAGAAACAGTAAGAGGTTGAAACAGTAAGGGTAGAGAGGTATATACAAGTAGGTAAGCAGAGAAATAGGGAGAAATGGTAAGAGGCAGAAAAATCAAAAGGTACGCTGAACAAAACGGTGATCAGTATGAGGTAGAAAGATTTAGAGGTAAACGGAACAAAAGGTTGAAGTAGTAAAAGGTAGAAATATATAGAGGTAGGCAGAACAAAATGGAGAAACAGTAAGAGGAAGAAAGATCTAGAGGAAGGCAGAACACAGGGAGAAATAGTAAGACGTAGAAAGATCTAGAGCTATGGAGAACAAAAAGGAGAAATAGAAGGAGGTAAACAAATCTAGAGGTAGGCATAACTTACGGAAGAAACGGTAATAGGTAGAAACATAAAAATAGGCAGAACAAAAATAGAAACAGTAAGGGGTAGAAACAGTAAGATGTAGAAAGATAATAAATGTAGGAAAAATGAAAGCCAAGGACAACAAGAGGTAGAAACAGTAAAGATAAACAATAGTAAGAAGAAAACGGAGAAACAGTAGGAGATAGAGAGATCAAGAGGTAGATAAAACAAAGGGTGGAAACAGTAAGAGGTAAAAAGATATAGAGGTGGGCAGACAGAATATAAGAGATAAACAGTAAGAAGTAGAAACAGTAAAGGGTAAAAAGATATAGAGGTAGGCAGAATATAAGAGAGAAACAGTAAGAAGTAGACACAGTAAGAGGTAGAAAGGTATAGAGGTAGGCAGAACAAAAGGTAGAATCAGTAAGAGGAAGGAAGATCTAGAGGTAGGCAGAATATAAGGGAGAAACAGTAAGAGGTAGAAATAGTAAGAGGAAGAGAGGTAAAAAGGTAGGCAAAATAAAAGGTAGAATCAGTAAGGAAGGAAGATCGAGAGGTAGGCAGAATATAAGGGAGAAACAGTAAGAAGTAGAAACAGTAAGAGGTAAAAAGATAATTATAAAGGTAGGCAAAACAAAGTGTAGAATCAGTAAGAGGTAGAGAGATAGTAACAAGTAGATAGGCAGAGCAAACAGTAAAAACAGTATGAGGCAGAATTATAATTATATACACGAAACGGTAGGGTTAGCAAAGGTAGAAACAGTAAGAGGTAAGAAATTATAAAGGTAGGCAGAACAAATGGGGAAACCCGGAAGAGGTAGTAAAATATAGAGGTAGAGAAAGCAAAAGGTAGAAAAATATATACAAGTATGCAAAACAAAGGGGAGAAACAATAAGAGGTAGAAACAGTAGGAGGTAGAAAGATATAGAGGTATGTAAAACAAAAGGTAGAATCAGTGAGAGGTAGAAACAGTAAGAGGTAGAAATAGTAAGAGGTAGAAACAGTAGGAGGTAGAAATATTAAGAGGTAGAAACAGTAAGAGGTAGAAATAGCAGGAGGTAGAAACAGTAAGAGATAGAAACAGTAAGAGGTAGAAACAATAAGAGGTAGAAAGATATAGAGGTTGGCAGGTCA
Source organism: Lithodes maja (assembly GCA_037953745.1). NCBI lineage: Eukaryota > Metazoa > Arthropoda > Malacostraca > Decapoda > Lithodidae > Lithodes > Lithodes maja. Next base: position 40,948 of record JBAKBP010019860.1, read on the forward strand.
AAAGGAAGAAACAGTAAGAGATGGAAACAGTAAGAGGTAGATACATGTAGACGTAAGCAGAACACAAGAGAGAAACAGTAGGTAGAAAGATCTAGAGGTAGGCAGAACAAAAATCTGAAACAGTAAGAGGTAGAACAATATAGAGGTAGATTGGACAGGAGGTAGAAAGAGTAAGTGGTAGACAAGTATATAGGTAGGCAAGACAAGAAGTAGAAACAGTAGGAGGTAGAAAGGTAGAAAGGAAGGCAGAACAGAGGGGAGAAAGTGTAGGAGGTAGAATGCTATAGAGGTAGGTAGAATAAAACAGTAAGAGGTAGAAAGATAAAAAGGTAGGCAGAACAAAAAGCTGAAACAGTAAGAGGTAGATAGAGTGAAAGGTAGAGAAATATAGAGGTAGGAAGATCTATAGGTAGGCAGAACAAAAGGGAGAAACAGTAAGAGGTAGAAAGATCTAAAGTTAGGCAAATAAAAGGTAAACATAATAAGAGGTAAAACAGTATGAGGTAGACAAATATAGAGGTAGGCAGAACAAAATGGAGAAACAGTAAGAATTAGAAACAGTTTGAGGTAGAATGGTTAGAGGTAGGAAGAACAAAAGGTAGAAACAATAATAGGTAGAAAGATATATAGGAGTAGTTAGGCAGAGCAAAATAGAAAAGCTGTAAAAAGTAGAAAAATAGAGAAGTAGGCAGAACAAGAGAGATAAACAGTAAGAGATGGAAAGATATAGAGGTAGTAACAAAATTAAGAAACAGTAAAAGGTAGAAAGATTTAGAGGTAGGCAGAACAAAAGGAACAAACGGTAAGAGGTAGAAACAGTAGGAGGTCAAAATGTTCTAGAGGTAGAAAGAAGAAAAGGGAGAAACAATAGTAGGTAGAAAGATTTAGAGGTGGGCAGAAGACTAGAGAGAAACAGTAAGGAGTAAAAACAGTAAGAGGTAAAACAGAAGAAGTAGAAAGACATATACGAATAGGTAGCCAGAGAAAACGGTACTTACAAAAATAGGTAGAACAAGTAAGAGATAGAGAGGTCAAAGTTTAGGGAGAATAAGAAGGAGAAACATTAAGTGGTAGAAAAATATATAAGTAGACAGAAGAACAGAGAGAAAGAGTTGGAGGTAGAAAGATCAACAGGGAGAAACAGAAGTAAGTAGAAAGATGTAGAGGTAGCCAGAAAACAGGGTAGAAACAGGAAAAGAGTAGAAACAGTAAGAGGTAGAAACAGTGAGAGGTTGAAAAAGTAAGAGGTAGAAACAGGAAGAGGTAGAAACAGTAAGAGGTAGAAACAGGAAAAGTAGAAACAGTAAGAGGTAGAAAGATATATACAAGTAGGTAAGCAAAACAAAGGGGAGAAACAGTAAGAGGTAGACACAGTGAGAGGTAGAAAAAGTAAGAGGTAGAAACAGTAAGAGGTAGAAACATGAAAAAAGTAGAAACAGTAGGAGGTAGAAACAGTAAGAGGTAGAATCAGTAAGAGGTAGAAACAGTAAGAGATAGAAACAGGTAAGAGGTATAAACAGAAAGAGGTAGAAACAGTAAGAGGTAGAAAAAATTAAGATGTAGAATCAGTAATAGGTAGAAACAGAAAGAGGTAGAAAGATGTAGAGGTAGGCAGGTCAAGAGGAATAAACAGTAAGAGGTAGAAACAGTAAGAGGTAGATAAAGCTAGACGTAAGCAGAACATAAGAGCGAAATAGTAGGTTGAAAGGTCTAGAGGTAGGCAGAACACACATCCAGTAAGAGATAGAACAATATAGAGGTAGTTCAGACAGGAGGTAGAACATGTAAGAGGTAGAACAATATATAGGTAGGCAGGACAAGAAGTAGAAACAGTAGAAGGTAGAAAGGTTGGAAGAACAAAGGGGATAAACTGTAGGAGGTAGAATGATATAGAGGTAGGTAGAAAAAAAAGAGGTAGAAAGTTATATAGGTACGCAGAACAAAAGGTAGATACAGTAAGAGGTAGAAACAGTGAAAGGTAGATAAATATAGAGGTAGGAAGATATATAGATAGGCAGAACAAAAGGGAGAAACAGTAAGAGGTAGAAAGATCTAAAGCTAGGCAAAGAAAAGGTAGACATAGTAAGAGGTAAAACAGTATGAGGTAGAAAAATATAGAGGTAGGCAGAACAAAATGGAGAAACAGTAAGAATTAGAAACAGTTTGAGGTAGAATGGTTAGAGGTAGGAAGAACAAAAGGTAGAAACAATAATAGGTAGAAAGATATATAGGAGTAGTTAGGCAGAGCAAAATAGAAAAGCTGTAAAAGGTAGAAAAATGGAGAAGTAGGCAGAACAAGAGAGAGAAACAGTAAGAGATGGAAAGATATAGAGGTAGTAACAAAATTAAGAAACAGTAAAAGGTAGAAAGATCTAGAGGTAGGCAGAACAAAAGGAACAAACGGTAAGAGGTAGAAACAGTAGGTCAAAATGTTCTAGAGGTAGAAAGAAGAAAAGGGAGAAACAATAGTAGGTAGAAAGATTTAGAGGTGGGCAGAAGACTAGAGAGAAACAGTAAGGAGTAAAAACAGTAAGAGGTAAAACAGAAGAAGTAGAAAGACATATACGAATAGGTAGCCAGAGAAAACGGTACTTGCAAAAATAGGTAGAACAAGTAAGAGATAGAGAGGTCAAAGTTTAGGGAGAATAAGAAGGAGAAACATTAAGTGGTAGAAAAATATATAAGTAGACAGAAGAACAGAGAGAAAGAGTTGGAGGTAGAAAGAACAACAGGGAGAAACAGAAATAAGTAGAAAGATGTAGAGGTAGCCAGAAAACAGGGTAGAAACAGGAAAAGAGTAGAAACAGTAAGAGGTAGAAACAGTGAGAGGTTGAAAAAGTAAGAG
>JBAKBP010019861.1:0-43791 GCA_037953745.1 Lithodes maja
TTCCAGGCTTGGCACTTCAGGACACTATTAAGGCTCGTCCTCGCTGGGCTTTCAGGGACGATGGCTGGAGGAATTATGCCGTTAGCCTGCCCCATTATGATGCCTCGGCCGCAGATTCCCTAGGCCAGGTGGCGGCGGACGTATCGGTGTGTATGGTCGAGGCTGCGGAGTGCGCTTTCAAGAAGACTGGGGCGACTCATTCCTCCCGCCCATCGGTGCCCTGGTGGACCCCGGAGTGCGCAGCGGCGGTGATTGCTCGTCGGCGTGCTTGGAGGGAATGGAGTAGGTGTCCTGGTAATGAGTTGAAGCGGGCCTTCCGGAAGGCAGATGCTATCTGTACCAGGGTGCTGCTGGCGGCGAAGAGAGCTGCGTGGGGGGTTCACTGCACTGGATTAAAGTTTGCGGGGTCCTGTAAGAAAGCTTGGGGTTTTGTAAGGAAAATGAACGGACAGCGGGTCAATACGTCCTTCCCGTTATCGGTCAATGACAGTCTTATCTGCGACCCCCAAGACCAGGCTGAGTCATTGGCGACTTTCTTTTCCGAGAAGTTTGGTCGGCCAGTTCCCCTGCTGGCGGAAGACCATCTTGAAACGTTGATCTCCTTCCACACTGAATCTCCGCCCCCTGCAGACCTAGCTCGTCCATTGACCCAGGCTGAATTTCAACGTGCCCTGGCCAGCCTTCCAAAGGGTAAAGCGATGGGGCCTGATGATGTGGCGAACGAGATGCTCACTCATATGTCCCACGCGGCTCAAGCCTCCTTACTTGTGTTATATAACTTGAGCTGGTGTTCGAGCGTTTTTCCGGCACCTTGGAAACGTGCTCTACTCCTCCCGTTCCCCAAACCTGGTAAAGACCCAGCACTCCTGTCATCCAGACGGGGTATCTGCCTCCTCTCTGTGGTAGGCAAGCTCATGGAGAAAATAGTTCTTGCTCGGATGTCTTGGTGGTTTGAGCACAACGATTTACTGTCCGATGACCTCGGGGGATTCAGGCCAGGTCGTGGTACAATTGACGTGTTGCTCCGGTTTGAGCATCTCGTCCAGGATGCGTACCGTAAAAAGAAGGTACTCCTGGCGGCGTTTATTGATGTCGCGGGGGCGTTTGATGCTGCCTCGCACACTGGGATACTGTACAAACTGGGTGAACTGGGGGTGAGAGGACAAGTGCTCTCCTGGTTCTGCAGCTTCTTAATGGGCCGGACTTTTTCGGTCTCCGTGGGGACAGCACGCTCGCAGCAGTTTCCAGTTCATTGTGGGGTCCTTCAGGGATCGGGCCTCAGTGCTTTTCTGTTTAATGCCCTCATGTCTGACTACCCTCGGTCCCCCTCAACATCCACGCTGGTATATGCTGACGACATCACCCTCGTCTGTTGGGCAGACACCCTCCCTCAGGCACAGGACTTACTACAGGCGGCAGTTAACTCTTTCAATGACTGGGCGCATCGTTGGGGTCTCAGTCTCAATCCCCAGAAGTGTGCTCTCATGTGCTTTACTCTGAAGACAAAACTCCCTGGCGTACCACGGGTGTCCTTAGGTGGGGCACAGATGCCATACCGTACCAGGCACAAATTCCTTGGGATGTGGTTGGACGGGCCTGTCCTTACTTGGCGTCCGCACATTGAATATCTACGGACGTCCTGCTTGAAGCGCCTGGATCTGATGAAGAGTATTGCCGGGTCTCGGTGGGGGACTTCCAGGGATGATTTGCTGCGATTTTATGAATCGTTCGTCAGGAGTAAGATCAGGTATGGCAGTGCCGTCTACGGATCAGCGTCAGCGTCGGTCCTGGGCAGGCTGGACGTCGTGCACAACACGGCGCTTCGCATCGCAATGGGTGCATTCTGCTCTTCCCCTACTATATCCCTCCAGGCGGACTCAGGCCTGCTGCCCCTTTCCTGGGATAGGATCTACCAAGACTGTAGGTGGATGATGAGGGTAGCTCAATTCCCGGTGTCCCATCCCCTTGCAGTCCTCCATGCCGAGTCCGGGGTGGCATCTGCGGCCCCACGCTGGCCAGTGCGCCGTAGACAACCCTTCCTCGTACGTGGACTCCAACACTACCGGCGGCTGAACATACCTGCCCCTCGCCTGTCCCCCGTACCCATGTTGTCGCCTGTGCCTCCATGGATGGACCTCTCGTCGCACTTACGCCTTACCTTTGCCGACAACTTCATGAAGGACCGGGACTCGGCGATAGCACGACCCCTCTTTGCGGAGTTGAGTCGCACCAAATTCGACGGACATTTTCGCATCTACACTGATGGCTCGCTCGTCCCGCCCTCCGCTACTGCGGCGGTCTTTTATGAGGATCTGTCTCTTTGCCAGACCTGGAGGCTGTCTGGCCGCCATCCAATAGTAGCGGCGGAATTGTTTGCGATATATCGTGCAATGGTGTTTGTCATGACTAACCTACGTCCCCAACCTGTCGTCATATACACGGACTCGCTGTCATCATTGCATCTCCTCAACTCGCCTCGACCTTCCTCCTACGCTTCCCTGGTATTTCGGATTCAAGGTCTCATTATCCGCTGTCTAGATCCCCCTTGGATGGTGATCCTGCAGTGGGTGCCTTCACATGCGGGGATCAGTGGTAATGTCGTGGCGGACCAAGCTGCCTCACTGGCGCATTCCTCAGCTGTGGTGGAGCCCCTACAGGAAGACCTGCGCACTCATGCATCTACAGTCCGCCTAGCCTGCCGCCACTTGTGGGATGTTGAACTCCGCCTCGCACTACAGGCAACGACACTTGGGACCTATCGGGAGGACTCAGCGATTCAACCTTGGGTCAGACACCCCCTTCGCCCATATGATGTCGCTCTCACGAGGATCCGCATTGGCCACACGGCACTCTCTGCCCATCTCCACCGTCTGAACATCATCGGTAGTCCTAATTGCAGGTGGTGCTCTCGGCCTGAGACGATCGTCCATGTCATCGCCCACTGCCCGCGCTTTTACTCCCACCGCCTGCTCCTCCAGGAACGTCTTCGTCATCTGGGGATCCGTGACTTATTGCTTCCGACAATCCTTGGAGGCAGGGGCCTCACCGAGGGAGTACGGGTACGGGTGCGGGCCGTCCGGCTGCTCTGCACCTATCTGAAGACGACCGGCCTCGTGACTTGCATGTGAAGACTTTACTGCCACACAGGAGACAGGGCAATAAACGGACGGGATTCTTCGTCTGCTCGCCCTTAAAAGCCACCAAGAACATGTCCGAAGTTATCAACTTTTCAAGCAAACTTCGGACATCATTTAGGATAAGGATAGCTCTCTTCTTATGGGGGATAATTTTAGGAGGCTTCCTGGATTACGGCGCACTATCACCATACATTACTTGACCTAGTTAAATCTCTATAATGTGTTTACACTCAGGAGAAATTATTAAAAAACATCGAAAAATGTCCGAAGTTACCGCATTTTACGGTACAAGTGTGTTGAGTGTTTTTGAAACTATTAGGTGTGCATAGCCTATGTGATTCTATTGTTGACGAGTGCATTTTAATAAGAGATTTTAAGCTGTTACAATACACTATTCCCTGATAAGCCAAAACTATCGTGGGAGTTGGGACAGTGGACTAGGCCTACAGAGGACACCACTGGGGAAAAAAAAAAAAAACGGTTTGGTGGTCTGGAAATGCAACGAGAGAACTATAGCCTAGTATTATCATTCAAACCCAGCATTTAAGGTTACTTAAATTCTAAGGTACACGGTACTTTATGAAGGTCGAAAGCTCTTCTAATACTTACCAGGTTGGGCCACGCACTGTCCACGGAGCAGCTGTGTTCAGTGGGGGGGGCCCCAAGACATGAATACGGGCACTCTAACTAGATGTACGATTATTAAGTTACTGGGAGTCTGACAGAGATAGTTAGTTTATTTTGTGCCCTCATTGGAGACTAGATTTTTAGTTGTATCTGTTTGCTTGAGTTGATTGTTTAGGTGTTTGAGATGAGTGTTTTATGTGTTTTAGTGATATTCTTGGAGGCGTTGCTTGAAGAGTCTGAGATTTGGTGCAGTAACGGTGTTCTCTTAAAGTGAGTTCCACCTCGTGACGACTCTGTGGGAGAAAAATCTTCTTCTGGCTTCTGTGGAGCAGTGCTGTAACCTACTTGGATTTTGTATCTGTGGCCTCTGGTGCCAGTCCTAGGGGCCATGGTGAAGAAGTGTGTCTGTTTTAACCCCTTATTGGCAGCGCTCGACTTAAGTCGTGCACCAATTTGCAGCAAGTTAGGAGCATTATTAAGGCTTTTAACCCCTTCAGACTCATATGACGCAGAGGTTGCCAGATTAGCAATAAGAAATAGAGTTCTCTCACTCTTATAATTATCTCCCAAAAATTAGTTTTCTGCCCACAACTAACTCAAAGACAACTGCAGAGGTTGAAGTAACTGAACTAAAGGTTTCTAAATTCCCCTGATGGTAACAAAGGCTTTAAAGTATCCCTAATCGGCTCAAAATCGCGTCATATGTCGGAGTGGGTTAAAGGGTTAAAATAGAGTGCAAATGGCCGGGAGCGCAGCGGGCCAGACAGCCTACTCCCAGGGCTTACCGCTGCCCATTAACTCATGTTCCCTGTGTTCTCGAGAGGCCGGCAGTGTAGCCAGTAGTGAGCATAGCTGGGAAAAATATACCGCTATATGCTAAACTCCCATGTTCGTGGCACCACTGCAAGAGAACCACGAGTGCTACGTAGCTCGTTCTGGTCTCATTTTGAAGCTTTTAGCGCCTAGTATTTTGCTGAATACATTTCTTTTCATGCAGATACTTGATTGATCATTCAGGAGGGCCTGAATATGTCCAAATGAGCCCAAAACACCCCGCTAGAGAAGGGTTAATGTATTAATGTTGGTATCGCAAAGTAAGACAACCATCGGGTGCAAATACTGTAGGCCTACCGTGCAGTGTTATTTATACGGCCGGGTGAAAATACTACTCACGGTATTTTCACGGTTGGGTGCAAATACCCACATCCTTATTTATTTCGGTAAGATTTTAGTTACTGGACACCTATTTGACAGGTACCACCGAGGATTTAATACATATTTTTTTTCGGTTTCCACGCATCCAACACCAAGCTACACCTTTTTCTGGTCCGGTAATAGTATTGAAAACGATATAATAACTTTTTAAATGTGGTTTAAGACGAGAATAAAACGGCGCGTTTGGGCCGAAAATCGGGTGCGGGGGGGGGAGTCCGTCGTCGCTTCGGATCGTCGCGGTTTGTTTACCCAGGACGCTCGAGGTGACGGCCAGCTGTTTTACTTGCCCCCTGCTGGCCACATGGATGACGATTATTATAATTCACGGGGGGGTAGAGCCGCTACCATCAGGGTGTCAAACGACGCTGTTATTTTGAGTGATAACGCAATGAACTTTTTGTATAATAACAGAAACTCCCCCCTCCCCCCCCCCCCAAAAAAAAAAAAAGTAGGCTAGGCTAAATTGACACAATTTTGGTCTCCATATTTTCCATCTTGATTGTTTTTTTATTGCAGGAAATACTGTTTTAGACACCTAAATTCTCATTAAAAAAAATCTGGGGGGCATGCCCCCGGACCCCCCTAGAGCTCGCGCCTTCGCCGCGCTATAATGATAACAAAATAATAAACCATAATGATAACACAATTCATATTTTGTGGATTGACACCCTGGCTACCATAGAGCCCCCCCTCAACCCTGTCCTGTATCCCACGGCCTATAACGCAAGTTTTTATCAAAAAATTAACCCAACAACTGGTTATATAAGCTTGGCCATTTGAAGTCGACCGCCAAGGCGGGACCGGGAAGTCACTCCGAGCGTAAAGTAAACAAAGCGACGCTACTTCCACGAACGCAACCGAGTTGTCTTTATATTTCGTCTCATATTATCATTATTAAAGTGTCCCCATTGCTTTTTTAGTGTTTCGTACACCAGAAAAGGGTGCTTGGTGTTGGATGCATGGAAACCGATTTTTTTTTATTAAATCGTTGGCGGTACCTGTCAAATAGGTGTCCAGTAACTAAAATTGTACCTTTATTTCATATTAGGCTAAGCCTAGGCCTAGGCTATTTTGATAAATCTTCAATGCATTATTTCCATATAGCCTAGACCTAGTATTTTGATCAGTTCTTTTGTCTTTATAGGCCTATTGCACAGTAAGCTACCTGTTTTGGTTTGCTTGTTTTGCAAGTTTTAAATTATAATTGCCAGCAACCGCTGGCCGTGGGATAATTTAGGAAAACACGGTCAAATCATACGCGGAACGGTCGTGATCGCGTCTCTTTCATTATTACCCAGTGTGCTACTAGGCCTATAGCCTAGTTAAACTGCACCAACAACTGTACAGCACAACAATATATAGGCTAGGCTAGGCTTAGCCTACTAGGGTTCACACTTCACCACATTTGGACCTTTTTCAGGGATAAATTTAAAAGGCTAAAATTACACTCAACATACACAAGTTGGAGAAAATATTGAAGCATAAAATGAGTATAGTTTAGACTGGTATTGGTGCAAGTAGTTTGCACAGTATATTTTGCATTAAACTCGTGTGCGCCATGACGCTGGCACCAACGGGAGTGGTCTTCACTGTCTCTCTATTTAGGTCACAAATTAGGCCTTTCTGGCTATATTAACCCTCATATCATACTCACATGTTTACTTCCTGAGTTTCTGGGTATGTTTGACAGGCCTGAAGACGTTCAAAGCCCCTCAAAAGAGTTTATATCAACAATAAAGTCACAAGGTTACCGCAGCCCAGGTCCAGCCACCAATATGTAAACAAATGCCGGGGTGTGCAAACTCGCCATTGGTGTATTCTGCGCAGGACCAACACTCACTAACCAATCACAATACACTTTCTATATCCCGAGGTTCTCATTGGATGTCAGTGTGGAGGCTTCATTTGCAGGAAATCTGGCAGCTGTGCGCCACTTATCTGTAGGGAGCCATCCTTCTTGGTCTGCATATAGAAGCCATGTTGCAATTTCCAGCTTTCTTGTTTGGTTATTTATCGTTCTGTTTACAACCAATAAGACATACTTAGTAAATCATAAACCCGATCAACTAAAAACTATTAATCAGTAATGCATTCTTCTAAATATAAGTTAGTTATCATAGCGAGGTAGGCAACATGGAATCTACTGTGAAAGCATTACCATAAAATACATATTGATGGTTGTGCTGTGCGCGGGGCTACCGGTAGGGGGAGTAGGTGGAGGGATTTTTCTATTCAAGTTCATTGTGACAATCCATTGACGTGTTTTATGTTTTGCGATAATTGTAGCCAGGTACAAATACCCAGCAAATAAGCGACAAAGTTTGCAATTAATATAACAACTAAACAATTGCTGGCTCTTCCAAGCATTGCCCCTGCAATTTGAAGCATAAATTTAAGTGGCGTGTGCGTATATTTTAGGTGTAGCCTACAGTATTGCTGTTATAGGCTCTAAAGAAACACAAAAATGTAACGTGGAGAGTTTTAGTACAGTTGCATACATCGTACACAATACTTGCGTCTTATTGTAGTAAAGATTGAAGCTCGACATTAACCCAAGGGCTGCAACACTCCTTCGGGAAGGTTTTATTGGGCGAATGCGACGCTCTTTCCGGCAGATAGCCTAGGTCCTAGTTACAAAAAAAAAAAAAAAAAATGCCTGGAGACCGGGCTGGTGAAATGGAAGTAATATGTGATTATTTGTGATATATGTCTCCTTAACCCTTTCACTGCGGGAGCTGTTTAGGAACACCATGGCAATTTACTGCAATTTAAAGCCTGTGGAGACTATAGAGGTACTGCGAGTGAGCGGGAGCGTGGCAGGCCCCCGTCCGCACTACAGCACATCTGCCCCGGAATAGCTAGAGTCTCACCCCATCTCTCGCGAGATATATGCAGCGCTACCAAAGGGAAATGTAGCGCGACATTGCTAATAATTAGCAAATATTGCCAATGTCTGTGGTAGCGCTACAAAGCTCGTTCTGGTGTCATTTTGAAGCTATTTCTTCTATTTTATTGCTGTAAACATTTATTTTCATTCAGGCACTTGCTTAATCAATCAGGAGACCCTGAATGAGCCCTAGCTATTATAGCGGAAATAAGCCTGCATTGATTGGGTTAAATGTCAACGCCAGGAATAAAACCTATTCAAACTACAATGTCCACTGTGATCTGTTTTACAGTTTGGTTTTAGGGATGTGGTACTGAAGAACTTTTATCAATGTGTTCTAACACCCGGAGAGGTTCTAATCTCGGCAGGCAGACATGCAGCAGAGCGAAACCACAAGCCCGCCCACCACACTTCCAGGTGCACCCTTCATATAAACCATGTCCCCGGGCCAGGCGCTTGATGAACTATTATCTAGTCCAACTTGCGCCCGACCCCTTCCCCCAAATGACCACATGTTCACTCATCTATTCACAAGCATAGCCAATTATCCATTCATTCCTGTTTATTACCACTTCCCTTGCCTGATCTATAGTCATTCCTCTATCATCCAAATATTGTCTTACAGTCTCTCCATCTCAATGGGGATCTTCCTGCCCTTCTATCTCCCCTTATATCTGACTCACATATTTTCTTTGTAAGCCTTTCATCTTCCATTCGTTCAACATGACCATACCAGCTCAGCACCCTTCTGTCTACTCTGGCTGACAAATGTTACTGCTGCCCCACTCTCCTACGTATCTCTTCATTCCTCAATCTGTCTCTACGAGTAACTCCACACATAGGCTACTCCTCAAGCAGCTCATCTCCATCACATCCAGCTTTCTTATCTCCTTTTCCTTCAGAGCCCATGTCTCAGCCCCATACATCACTGTTGGCACAATTCCTTGATACATTGCACTGTTTACTTTCATTCCGAGATTTATCATCTTCCACATACTTCCCATTGCTCCGAAAACCCTCCTTCTTTCACACACTCTCTGTTTTACCTCCCATTTCCATACCTCTACTCCTGTTTATTGTTCCTCCTAGGAATTTAAACCACTCTACTTGTTCCAATATTTCCCCATCCTGCCTCACATCTAGATTCACCCTACGATCACCCCTATTGGCTATTACACGTAACCATTACTTTACTTTTATTAACGTTCACCTTCAGTTTCCTCCTTCCACAAACCACACCAAACTCTTTGACTATCCTCTGCAGTTTCTCCTCAGAATCCGCCACCTAAACGCTGTGTCATCAGCGAACAGCAACTGATTTAACTCCCAATCTCTACCATATTCTTTCCTACTAAACCTAATCCTCTTCCCATAGTTCTCATTTTCACCTCCCTCGCCATACCATCCATAAACATATGGTGACATTACACAACCCTGTACAATTAAGTGAGTATAAATACTTGAGACTAACAGTCACGGATAAAAGGTTTGAAAAGGTAAAGATTGAGAAATTCGGGAACATACAATGGGATGAAAAAACTTTAGAGTGCAACAAATATTCTAACAAACAGTTACAGAATATAGTGCAAGCCTAAGGAAGGGACTAGGGGTACCGGGAATAATATATGGTGTAGACCGTCTGTAGAGGCATGCAGTGGGGTATACAGAAATGGAAACAAAGAACATGGAGACCATACAAAATAATATGGGTAGAACGGGACTAGGGGCAAACAAATATGTGACAGACGATCGAACAATCAAGGGTGGAATGGGATGGAATATGTTTGAGGAGAGGACTGGGAAAGCTATATGAAAGTCAGGTTGGAAGAAATGGAAGAAGGTAGGTAGATAGTCAAAAAAGGTATATAAATGGGCAAACAGGGAAAATAAATGTAACAAAAAATCTTATGGGAAGGGAATTGAGAGTAAAAAATTATATGGGAGAATTTAGAAGAACTGCCAATGTAAGACGTGTAGAGTAATAAAAAATAAATAAAAATAAAAGAAGAAGAAAGAAGGACATGGAGAGAAGGGGTGTAAAATAAACCCTTGTTGAAGTACTAGATAAAATGCAAACCCAGCAAAGGAATTGTTCTATGACTGGGAATGGGGATCAAAACTAATCTTTAAATTAAGAATGGGAGTGATTGGAAACAAATGATAGGCCTATAACAAGAAGATGGAATGGGATACGATCAAACTGTAACCAGTGTGAACAAGGGGGAGAGAGACCCAATATAGTCGGTTTATTTCCAGCTGATGATAAAGTGGCATGTCCCCATCTTGATTACTCAGCTATTGTGAACATTTTGTGGCGAAATATGTGATTAATTATGAAAAGTTGGTAATATTAGGATGTAGAGATGTAGCACTTACATTATTTACCACTATTTATCGATAAATCAGGTGCTATGGGATCAAATTTACTGTTAGCTGAAGACAAATTGAGTATAGTAGAGGATATAGAATACATAATACAAGAGTGTACAAATATGAAGAAGGAAGAAAAGAGCTAGAGACATGCCTGAGATACAGAGTAGAAGAAAAAGTGGGAAGAAATAAAAGGGGGTGACGATAGAGGGTTAGGGTGGCATTAGATATTTCAAATGATAGCCTACAGAGAGACAAGGCATGGGATCGGTTATGAACAAAATTCTAGAGAAAATATGAAAAAAGTGAATAACCCCCCCCCCCCAAAAAAAAAAGGATGGACAAAGACAGATGAATTGTATAGGAAATAGAGGTATATGTGTGGAGTTACTCATAGAGACAGATTGAGGAATGAAGAGAGACGTAGGAGAGTGTGGCAGCAGGAACTTTTGTCGGCCAGAGTGGACAGAAGGGTGCTGGGCTGGTATGGTCATGTTGAATGGATGAAAGATGAAAGGCTTGCAAAGAGAATATGTGAGTCAGATACAAGGGGAGATAGAGGGGTAGGGAGACCCCCATTGAGATGGAGAGACTGTGTAGGACAAGCTTTGAAAGATTGAGGAATTACTATAGATTAGGCAAGGGTAATAAAGAATGAATGGAGAATGCTTGTGAATAGATGAGTGAAAACTTGGTCATTTGGGACAAGGGGTCGGGCGCCAGTTGGACTAGATAATAGTCCGTCAGGCGCCTGGCCCGGGGAGCTGGTAAATATGAAGGGTGCGCCTGGAAATGTGGTGGGCGGGCTTGCCATGGTTTCGGCTCGCTGCATGTCTGCCTGCTGAGACTGGAACTTCTCCGGGTGGTCGACGGCCGGGGGAGTGTTGGAGTCACGGTATAGTAACAATAGAAGGTAGACGCAGTGAATTCTTGAACTCGTATACATAAAGGCTTCTAAAAAGCACTAAACAGACTTTTATTAATTATTTTTATTTTGTGACTTCACGCTCAACCATGGTACCGTCATAATATAAGATATAGTTGTCGGAATAACGTTGATTATTCTATAAGCGAATATTTAGTGAAATATTCGTATACCATCGTGGTTTGTTTGGCTCCGCTATAGTGTTCTCTCTGGCCGTCAGAGGGCACCACCGTCCGTTCTTCTCCCCACCAACTCAGAGTCCCAGCCACCATTTCGCTTCGTAGAAATCTATGTTCCCTCTAGCTGGCCATATACTTATACAAATCATCTCTCCACATCCCCTAGGCTTTCATACACCCTCACACGCCATCACTGGGTGAAAGTTGATGAGTGTCAGAAGCAAACTACGTGAATTTAAAGGAAGTTGAGCAAGGGATAAACGAGAATCCGTTTAGGCCTAGCTTTTCTCCCGACCGACGAATCGAAAATCACCAACATCTTCGAAATATCTCTAATGCTAACATGTAGATTGGGTCCTACTACAATAACATTATCGATATCAATCGACGTTACTCTACATATTAGGCAATTAGGTGGACAAAAATATCATCGCATTTCCGCGGTAAAATTTGAAGCGACGTCGGCTATATACTACCTCATAGCCGTATATATATTCTTCAAATGCAAAAAATAACAACTTTAGCAAATAGACTAGGGTCCTGTCACACTATATATGCCTATGTTTATCCATGTCACTTTACATTTTCGGTGGAAAACGTAATATACCGATCCTGTTAGAAGACCATATTTAGGCTAGGGAGACGGTACACAGACGTAACACAGGAGTCATTGAGTGACATCACAGAGGCCCAAACAAGTGACTGTCGTGGTTCCAATACTACCGCCATGCGCCTACCTCCTTATGTTACTATACCGTGGTTGGAGTGACCTTGGTGATCCCTGGTCTCTGGGTCTTAATTCTCCTGGGTGACCTAGATGTGTGTGAATTTGTGTTTGTTTATGTGTGTTCATTGTTTTTGTGCTGTGTTGTCTCTGTTCGAGCTCTGTCTCGAGTCGGCCACCCCCGGGAAAACAAAAATGGGGAATGGGCCTGAGTAAATAGATAGATTGATAGGTTATAGTGAGAGATGTTATTAGGTAGCTATAAGATAGATACAGTGTAGTGGATATACAGTAGGTTGTAGTGAGATATGTAGCCTACTGTACTATAAGATAGATGAAGTTTATCTATCTATATACTCAGGCCCAATCCCCACTTTTCCTTTTTTTTTTGGGGGGGGGGGGGGACTCAAGACAGAGCCAGCTGTATAGGAATAACACAACAGAAAATAATGAACACACAAACAAAAAATACAAATTCACACACATCTAGGTCATCCAGGAGAAGACCCAGAGACCAGGGTCACCAAGGTCCCTCCAGCATTTCCCCGGCCTCCGACCACCTGGAGAGGTTCCGTTCTCGGCAGGCAGACATGCAGCAGATAGATGAAGTGATAAGAGGATATAGGTTGTAGTGACAGTTGGGTAAGATTAGGAGTAGTGGGCGTACCACTACCGACATACAGCATAAATCATCTATAAAACATTAACCTAACCTAACCTAACCTAACCTAACCTAGTACTACATGAATACTAGGTTAGATTGTTTGGTTAGGTTAATGTTTTATAGATGAGTTATGCTGTATGTTGGTAGTGGTACGCCCACTACTCCTAATCTTACCGAAAGTTGTTCTTGGGAAGCTATAAGATAAATGAAGTACAGGGGATATAGGTTATGGCCTTATGGGCATGAACATTGAACAAATTGGGAAGAAGGGGGTCTGCCTCATATGGGCCAATAGGCTTTCTGCAGATTTCCTTTTTTCTTATGTTCTTACAAACAATAGGAAACGGTAGGCTACATAACAACGACAATGCTTTTCTATGGGAAAAGTAGGTTAGGTATAGTCATTCCATTGCCCCTAACTTTCCTTATATTCCGACTTTTCCTTTGACTAACATACTCTGAGCGCCGATGCAGAGAGTAGCCCTGTGGAATCAGAAAAATTTGGGACAAGCTCAAGCTACTATCAAGTTCCTGACTCAAAAGAAGAAGAAGCGACTGTCTGTCATTCACCTATCTAATTTGTCTTGAGGATTAAATCTTCTAATATGTAGAGTATTTTGACTGTGACAACGTGAGTAATTATTCCTGTCTTACTTAGGGTGAAAACAACACTCGAAGGAGGAAATGGTAAGTATTGGAATTATATAAAAGCTCAAATGTAATGGGAATGTGGCACATGAAGCCGTGACGAACTCGTTTCAAGTGTATCAAAGTTCGAACTGAAACGACTCCTTCGACCCGCTCGCTACTTCCCCAGAACCATTGGTGAAAATGTACGTATTTTGGGAAAATATAGTATTGGTAGGGGAAATGGGTTTAATTCTAGTTTCCCTTTCACATCATACTCATAAATTTCTATGGCTACTTTAGAGTTGTCATATACCATACTTAATTCCTATATATGTCCAAAGTGGCGGAAATGCATTAGGCTATAAGGAATTATGATAAATCTACAGTTATACTACCCCTATTTTGTCGCTATTCTGTTGGTACTAATGGGTTAATATTATTAGTAGTAGACTTAGTATGGTTTGATGATGCGCGGAAATGTATATTTGACTTGAAATAGATACATTGAAGTATTACATACCTTTACAAACTCATAAACAGGGAACGTGAGCAGGGTTTAGACCGTCGCGCACCCATAAACAGGGAACGTGAGGGGGAGTTTAGACCGTCGCGGAGACAGGTTACTTTTCGGTTAGGTTAGGTTAAGTTAGGTTAGGTTAGGCTAATGTTAAAAATACTAAAATGCGACGGTCCTCGGTATTAAACAACACTGTATATCAAAGAAAAAATTAAAAACAACAACAAATTACCTGAAAAACTCTTATCTGGTTGGTGATAATTTTTTATCAAAATAAGTTTTTTCCAGTTTCCGCGTCTGCTGAACCATCCACAAACACGCTAAAAGGCGTGTTTTGAAGGGGGGAGGTGGTGGGGGGTAGTGGGGGAGGGGTAGTATAACTAGATTTACCGCGTTGGGGAAAATTTGGTTTTTGCCCCCTACTGTTTAAATATATGACGATTTCAATAAATCTTGGGGGGGGGTGAGGGGGGCTTGCCCCCCTCAAGAGCCCCCCTGAAGAGGGGGCTTGCTCCCCCTCTACATAGGCCTATTTTGTATCCAACGGCAAACGGTTATGGCCAAATAGTTATTTTTCGCGAGTGAAGGGACGTGTTTTTAGATTGTTGTTTAATGGGTAAATATGCATTTACGCCTATTTTCATACATCAAAACACCCTTACACAACTCTAAACTACATAAAAACAATCGAAACGATTTTTTAGCAATTTAATTACATCATCTTTAAATTGACCATATTTTCTTCCCATAGACCTATGCGGCACCATAGCTATTACAGGTCAATATACAGGAGGTGCTACAATATAGGTAGCAAAATTATAATGGTAGTTTTGGGTTCCTATCATCATTTGCTTCATTTCTATATACTTTTTATCCCCGGGAAAAAAAAACAAAAATCTTGGGATTTTTCATTTATTTTCTTGGAATTTTTTGTTTTGGTCATTAACCTAACCAAAAAACCTAACCTAACCTAATAGCCCCCAAATACATTTAGGTTAGGTTAGGTTAGGTTTTTTGGTTTGGTTAATAAAAAAAATAAAAACAAAATCCAAGAAAAAAATAAAAAACCCAAGATTTTTTGTTTTTTTCCCGGGGATAAAAAGTATATAGAAATGAAGCATATGATGATAGGAACCCAAAACTACCATTAGAATTTTGCTACCTATATTGTAGCGCCTACTGTATATTGACCCTATTACATAATGTAGTCGATTCCGAATCAATAAGGGAGTTTGAAAGTAATCTTGATAAAGCATGGGGAAGACAAGATTTGAAGTTTGATTATAAAACAAAAATACAGAATAGTAAAAATGTTGCGTCTGCTACCGCCGCCGCCAACACCATGAACGACTGCAGCAGTGCAAGTACTGGTACTGAGCTGGATACACAGGCATAGTTTGCCTTTTTCCAGAGGATCTACTGTAAGAAACTGTAAGAAACTGTAAGAATAATACTAGGTTAGGTTAGGTAAGGTTGTTAGGTTAGGCTAATGTCGTTAATGTAGTTTATTATCATTATATTACGTCTTTTACCCAGCAATTTCCCTGATCTTCATAGTTGGTCTGGAAGCTATGCCTTTACAACGGCGCCTCCCTTTTGTCGCTGTGTACGTGAAACTAGAATTTTACCGGGAAATGGCTCGCACTCTTATTTTCCATGTTTAGGCCATTCGGTCAAATTGGATTTTAGGTCACGTACGTGTTTTATGTATTATAATCCTTTTTCTCATCAGTTTCTTCATTGATTAGTGTGTTTTAAGGTGTTTTTTCCAAATTTTCCTTCTGGAAATTCATATTTAGGCTACTGGTACCCATTATTTTGCAATATTAAAACATGCCCCCTAAAACCATATTTTGTCATTACCCTAACCTAACAACCTAACAACCTAACAACCTAACCTAACCTGGGGGCTGCCGCCCCCAGACCTCCGCAAGGTTAGTATTGATATAGCCTAGAATATGACAAAATACTAAAACTAGGCCTAGGCCTATGGTCAAAAAATGAAAAATATTAGTTCTCAGCTGATCCAAGATGGCCGCTATCACCCTTATTTAATCCACAGTCTAAGGAAAAATAATTTAATATGCAGCGGTAAAGACATATATTATATTGTGGTGACTATCCTAATACTCTAATACAAAGCTAGGCTAGCCTATAGGCCTAGTATACCGTGTACATTTAGAACATTATATCCCATACGTGACCTAAAATCTAGTTTGTCCGCCATTCCTCCAGATTTTGAGAAATGAGTGCTTCTATGGTTTTAATTAGCCTATAATTCCAACGTGGAACACAAGAAGGGTAGAGAGGGGGCTTTGGCTTTACCCCTCCGCAGTCCCCCCCCCCCCCCCCCTCCCATGATATTGAAATCATCATCTATGTTCCCAGCAGGGGTTAAATATCGATTAGGCCTACTACTCAATAAAGGCGTTTGTAAACAGTGAGGACGCCCAAGGAAGCTCTGAGAGTGATGGGACTTTGTGTTTTTTCAGTAGCCTAATACGGTATTGGGTTTTGAGTATAGGCCTAGCCCTAATTCTAGCGGTGGCTCCAACTCGATTTGGGTAGCCTAGTAACATTATTTCTGTATAGGCCTATCTATGGTACGATTTTAGTTTCTGGAGTCTGGACACCTATTTGACAGGTAGGCTACCACCAAGGATTTAATAGGCCTACATATTTGTTTTCGGTTTCCACGCATCCAACACAAAGCTACACCTTTTTCTGGTCCGGTGGACCGGTAATAGTATCAAAAACGATATAGGCCTAACAACTTCGACGAAGAATGCTTTGTGGTATAATCTTGTGTAGTTGGGAGACCTGGGGATGGATGTAGATTCCGGGCATACGGTCGTCACATTGTTTACATAGGGCGATCGCCGCGGTTAACTTCGCGTCTATGTTGACGGCGATTTCTTTGGTAATTTGCCCCCTGCTGGCAATATACAGTATATGATTATTATAATATGTCATGTGGGGGTGAGAGGGGGCAAAGCCTCCCCTCAACATATTATTGTATCCAATGGCTTTTAAAATAGACGGGAACATGATTGCAAGCGTCCGACGCCTCCCCCGCCGCCGCCGCCATGTTTACATTTGTCGATCGCCGTGGTTAAGTTCGCGTCTATTTTGACGGCGAATTTTCTCGGTTATTTGCCCACTGCTGGCAATGACACTGATGGCAATATGTCGTAGGGGGATGAGGGGAGGCACAGCCCCCCCTCAACATATTATTATATCAAAAGGCTATCAAAATAGACGGGAACATGATGGCAAGCGTCCGACGCCGCTCCGCGTAGTGTAAACAAGGCTGGCGGTACGCCCAAACTCTACATTCTACCCGAGACCTGTTCGGTAAGATCCTGTGTAGCGGGTAGAACTGTTTTTCAGATGCCTATTTACTAAGAAATATTGGAAAAATGTTATTTTAACCCGTGGAGCCCCGGCTAGTTTTGTAATGTTTGCGCACCAGAACCCGGCCGGTTTTCAAAAAATGGTTTTATTCCAGAAACAATAGCGAATGGGTTAGGAATGAAGGAAAAACCACGAAAAACCGCTCAAAAAGCTTAAAAAATGGTCCTACAGAGCCCCCGAAAACGGATTTTATAAGAGTAAAAAATTGAAGGCAATTATCCCAAAAAACCAGGTTATTGCGCGCTCGCGCGCACGCACGTGGACTTTGAGAGTTTTCAACCATCGGCACGGTTGCGTGGGATACGTATACAGTTCCCATACAAATCTGAGCCCTCTTGAGTGGCTACACCTGAGGTTACGGTCGGCGCAATTAGGGTGACGCGTCAGGCGCGTCTCTGGGGCTGTGCGTTACATACATCGCCGACGCGTCAGACGCGTCGCTGGGGCTGGACGGGTTAATACCACAAATTTTCTGAGTGTTTTTTATAAACAAAATTGTTCATTTGCATCAATATATAGAGTTTGTAATTAATTAGAAATCTCGGGAAAACCTATTTTCCCCATAAGGCCTATCGATCGATGTTGTTTCCCGATTGTGATTTGAAAAGACATTAGCCTAACCTAACAACCTTACCTAACCTAACCTAGTATTATGGGTGGGGGCTGCCGCCCCCACACCCCCGCTGGTTGAGTACTAATCCCTTAGTAAATAAAAAAAAAAAAAAATTTGGCTGTAGATTATACGAAGGTGAAATAAAAGTCGATGAAGTCTACGGTGTTTACTCTGCAATGTTCAGCTTTGATTGTACATTGATAACGGGAAAGTACCGTATTGACAACCTTGTTACGAAAATTAAATTTTAGTAGCATACTTTTATATTAGGTTTTCCGAGGGTTTAACACATTTTCATAGGATACAGTATGTATGAAGTGATGGAGGAAGTGAGTGCAGAAAAGGATATAGGAGTAGTGATAGACAATAAGTTAAATTTCTCAGAACATTTAGCGGAAAAGATAAACAAAGCCAATAGAATTGTAGGGCTGATAAGGAGGACATTTGTGTCACTTGACGAAGAAATCTTCAGGAATCTATATACAGCGCTGGTTAGGCCGCACCTGGAATATGCAAACCAGGTGTGGGCTCCATATATGGTAAAGGATATAGAAGCAGTGGAGAAAGTGCAGAGGAGAGCTAGCAAGCTGGTACCAACGTTGAAGAACGCAGGCTATGAGCAGAGGTTGAGGACACTGGGGCTTCCGACACTGGCATATAGGAGAAAGAGAGGGGATATGATAGAGACTTTTAAGATAGTGTCAGGAAAGTACGATGAGGATGTGTGTGAAGGTATCTTCTTGATGCGGGAGGGAACAAGAACGAGAGGACACTCTAAGATAATTTACAAAGAAAGAAATAGGCTTGAGAAGGCAAAGAACTCATTTTGTGATAGAGTGGTAAATGAGTGGAACGCACTGCCCCAGTATGTAGTCGATTCCGAATCAATAAGGGAGTTTGAAAGTAATCTTGATAAAGCATGGGGAAGACAAGATTTGAAGTTTGATTATAAAACAAAAATACAGAATAGTAAAAATGTTGCGTCTGCTACCGCCGCCGCCAACACCGTGAACGACCGCAGCAGTGCAAGTACTGGTACTGAGCTGGATACACAGGCATAGTTTGCCTTTTTCCAGAGGATCTACTGTAAGAAACTGTAAGAAACTGTAAGAATATGATCTTTAGAGCTGTCGATAACTGGAAGTACCGTATTGACAACCTTGTTACGAAAAATAAATGTTAGAACCATACTTTTTTATTAGGTTTTGCCGAGGGTTAAAACAAATTTTCTTATGATCTTTAGAGCATATAGATTCAATATTTATCTTCAAATATATAAATAAAATTTGTGGTATTAAAATAACATTGAACCGAAATATTGAACAATATCTTTAACCTAACCTAACCTAACCAAAACCTAACCCTAACCTAACCTAACCTAACCTAACCACCTAACCTAACCTAGTATATTAGTGGACTATTTATGAATGTAAAACTTAAAAATATATTGTAACATTACCAAATTATTGAGATACAGTATAAATACATGTCCACCCGCTACACAGGATTATACCACCTGTTCTTATATCTCAATAATTTGGTAGGCCTAATGTTAAAATTTATTTTTACATTTTACATTCATTAAGAATGCGTCTGGGAGTACAGTATCAGTGAAGTGATTCACACGAGCCAACTTGGTTGGTTTGGACATGTGGAGAGAATGGATGAACATTGCTGGGTGAAGAAATGCTGGACTGTGAACGTATGGGAAGCTGCACGTAGGGATAGACCTAGAAGGTCGTGGGATCAGGTACTCCGGTTCAATCTCAAAGTACCGGTTAAGAACTTGACATCAGAGGCATCCCTTGACAGGGTCGCCTGAAAGCTGCCATTTAGGACGCGAGACTGTAACCACACTCTCTGTGGACAAAGCGGTCTTTAACCCGGGAACTGCCGGGAGACTCTTAAGAGTTCCCCCGGCGGACTGCGGGGAGACTCTTAAGAGTAAGTAAAACAAAAAATCAACTTTTGACATCGAAAAAAAAAAAAAAAAATTATTTTTATTTTTTTATTTTTTATTTTTTTTTTGGCCCCTGGGCCATGCAAAATCTCAGTCCTCTACCTCCCCTCCTTCCCCACTTTCCTCCTCTCCTTCAGTTATCACCTATTTTCCCTGTTATTCCCTTATTCTGAGGTATATTTTCGTGCTAACATTAGCGAGTTGCAAGCAGGGTGTTGTCATCACTGATGGCAAGCGAGTGCAAGAGAGAGAGAGAGAGTATCGATCGACTGTGTCTCAGTGGCCTTGGGGGAAATTGGCGGGAAAGCAGTTTGCCTCACCCATACATTATACAACTCGCGGGCTATATCTCCGATTTTGACCATCCAAACGCTGTTTTCACTCGTTTTATTGTTGTTTCAGGTTAATACCTTTATAATCAACCCATAATAGGCGCATATGGATAAGTATTAATGCTATTAATGGTACAATGAATATTTTAGTGACGGAAACACCTCAAATACGTCAGCACAGGGGGACGTTTCCAATTACCCCCATGCGCACTTGTTAGGTTAAACTTGTATGTATGTATGTATTGGATACATGCATGTGTTAGCCTCGGTTACCCAGAGGTGGCACTCTTGGCTGCGTAATCATAGAGGGAAATCCCCACTTGTAAAGTTATATTTGAGCCCCCGGATCCAGCACCACTTCACCACTACTGTACCAGATAATTTAGTACAGTAAACTCTCGTTATTTCGGACTAATTGGGGGATGGCCACTTTTGAAATGTACGATTTTCCGAGATGTCCGACTTACATCATTGCATGTGAAATTAATCATATTAATGACAAATACAAACATTATTATGTTTTCAGGGACAGTACAGTACCGTACATAGTAATTAACATTAACACAATAGTTAAAAGGCACAGGCTTGAAATCGTCCTAAAACCACTTAAAACCGAGTGAGAGAACACTGTAAACCGGACACAAATCCCGTCCAACTCGGAAATTTTCCGAGATCTACAGGGACATGTCCGACATGAGATGCCATTCCGAGAAGTACGGGTTTCCGAGTAAAATGAGTCCGAGAAAACGGGGGTTTACTGTACTGTGACTAACAGAGGCCCTCCTTGGGGCCACTGTTAAGATATCCGGGCGTACGGTCGTCATTGTTTACATAGGGCGATCGCCGCGTTTACTTCGCGTCTATTTTGACCCCTGCTGGCAATATATATGATGATGACAATATGTCATGGGGGGGGGGGGGGGGGGGGGCAAAGCCCCCCCTCAACATATTATTGTATCCAATGGCATTCAAAATAGACGGGAACATAATTGCAAGCGTCCGAAGCCCCCCTGCCGCCGCTGCCTATGTCATGTTTACATTTGTCGATCGCCGTGGTTAAGATCGCGTCTATTTTGACGGCAATTTTTTTCGGTTATTGCCCCCTGCTGGCAATATATATGATGATGACAATATGTCATGGGGGGGGGGGGGGGGGTGAGGGAGGGCAAAGCTCCCCCTCAACATATTATTGTATCCAAAGGCAGTCAAAATAGACGGGAACATGATGGCAAGCATCCCAACGCCGCTCCGCGTAGTGTAAGCAAGGCTGGCGGTACGCCCGAATTCTACATTCTACCCAGATATCCTTGGCCTTACTTATGCTACACCTAATATGAATACCTCCCAACGAAGACAAACAGCAGGGTAAACATTGTACAGGAACATATCTGTGTCTGTCACTTTATGTAGAGCTACACTGGTTTACAGGGCAGCACTGTATAGAAGTGAGTGGATGATGGTTACCACCTGTCTACCACCCTAGTCTCATATTTACCTACCTTTTATGATCACACAAAACACTAAGATTGTAATAATTCTTTCTTCTCCATGCTCAAATGTGTGGGGTGTTTTCCGAGGTGACTAAAATGGGTTGGCAGCAGGAGAGGCAACCAGTTGGGATAATTGTCTTCCATCTACCTCAAGGCTACATCAGGCCATCACTTACCAGTGTAATGCCTCTTAAGTTCTCACCTTCATTGTAATGACTGGCCCCTGAAGAACTATCATGGGGTACAGTCGCGCTAATAAGTAATGCCCTAATAAGTAATGCCCCAGCTATCATTAAGTTTGGCTTGCTCTCTGCTGTATTAATGTCTGTCAGATGTTGAATAGGGTTGGTAAGTGTATGAACATGTTTGTATATTTCACTCGATATGAACAAAATTAAGCTTAGATATTGCTGATACCAATTATTGATCAAAACATAATTGGTGTCGAGACATCACTTATTTGCACGACTGTACACTGGCTAAGCTATGCTATTATGGATATACTGTTGTCCCTTGAGTACCACTACCCAAGGTATTCTTGGCCTTTAAACTAACTTATTTGCTTCACAATATACTTCATACTTCAAACCTAGCCTTATTATGTTTGGTAATTAGACTCAGCTACAGACTGATAACCCATTAACACTTACTCTGCGGGCATATTCAGGCACTCCTGAATGATTAATCAAGTATCTGCATGAATATAATGTATTCTGCCAAAAACTAGATGAAAATAGCTTCAAAATGACACTAGAACGAGCTTCCTAACTCGCGGGCGGGGTCCCCCGCATCGCTGCCATAAACATTCGGGAAAACTCGCTAATTATTAGCAATGTAGCGCTTGGCAACACTGCTGAGACCGGTCCGAGACCACAGTTTTCCTCAGTGCGCGGCTGGCCGTGCTGACAGTCGAAGGTGGGCTCCTCGCTGTCCCGCCCACTGACACTAGATTTCTACGACTTTTACAGGCTTTTAAAGCCTGGAAATTGCTGTAAATTGCCATAGCGTTCCAGAACGTCTCCCTCAGGGAAAGGGTTAACTATGATCTGATAAAAAAAAAAACTTGCCTAGTGAGGCAGCCTAGAACAGGACTGTCTGAAATGCTTCCATGAGACTTGAGATTAAAACTGTACCTCTTACTAATCACTTACTTTTTGAGTGTATATACAGTACAGTAAACCCCTGTTTTTTCTCGGACTCTTTTTACTCAGAAACCCGTACCTCTCGGAATGGCGTCTCATGTCGGACATGTCCCTGTAGATCTCGGCAAATTTCCGAGTTGGACGGGATTTGTGTCCGGTTTACAGTGTTCTCTCACTCGATTTTAAGTGGTTTTAGGACAAATTCAAGCCTGTGCCTTTAACCCGGAACTGCGGAAGACTCTTTAGAGTTCGGCCGGCGGACTGCGGGAAGACTCTCTGGAGTAAGTAAAACTAAAAATCAACTTTTTACATCGAAAATTTTTTTTTTTTTTTTTTTTTTTTTTTTTTTTTTTTTTTTTTTGGCCCCTGGGCCATGCAAAATCTCAGTCCTCTACCTCCCCTCCTTCCCCACTTTCCTCCTATTCCTCAGTTTAGCACCTATTTTCCCTATTATTCCCTTATTCTGAGGTATTTTTCGTGCTAACATAGCGAGTTGCAAGCAGGGTGTTGTCATCACTGATGGCCATCGAGTGCAAGAGAGAGAGAGAGAGTATCGATCGACTGTGTCTCAGTGGCCTTGGGGGAAATTGGCGGGAAAGGAGTTTGCCTCACCCATAGATTATACAACTCGCGGGCTATATCTCCGATTTTGACCATCCAAACGCTGTTTTCACTCGTTTTATTGTTGTTTCAGGTTAATACCTTTATAATCAACCCATAATAGGCGCATATGGATAATTATTAATGCTATTAATGGTACAATGAATATTTTAGTGACGAAAAACCTCAAATACGTCAGCACAGGGGGACGTTTTCATTTACCCCCGTGCGCACTTCAGAGGTTAACTATTGTGTTAATATTAATTACTAAGTACTGTACTGTCCCTGAAAACATAATAATGTTCGTATTTGTCATATATATTGATGAATTTCACATGCAATGATGTACTGGTAATTCGGACATCTTGGAAAATCTTACATTTCGGAAGTGGCCATCCCCCAATTAGTCCGAGATAACGAGGGTTTAGGCTACTTATGATTATTTAATAGAAGTTTTTTAGTTCTATTATTTTTTTCATTAATTCATTTCAGATGGTATTGCAGGCTATGCCGCGAATAGGAAAATGTCCACCAGAAACTTTGACTTCAGCAAGTATCCATTCCGGGAACACAGATACCAGGATGAGCATGAGAGCGGCACCGTGACTCAGAAGACCCCGAGCCAGCCAAAGGGCATAAGTGTTTCAGACTTCTTAACTCGATCCAGGAAGATACCGTTACTTCAGCCTCTACCGGTAAAATGGAAAAGGTGTCCATTTTAAGAGTTACTAGAAAGAGGATGTCCAGAAGTGATGCCATGAAGCCACCTCAACATGTGAAGCAATTCTTATCCACATGCCAGACACAAGAAAGAGAGTAGAGAAAGTTGCATCATTGATCTTAACGGGTGATGATGAAGAGGACCGGGTGATAGAGAGTAGTTCAAGCGGCCAAAAATCCCATAAGGTCTCTCTTCTTCCAAGCTATGAGAAAGGTGGATCCAAAGCTACAGCAACTGCATCTCACATCACTATTGGCCAGCACAAGTATAACCAAAACAACAGTCTTTTAAAACTCAGACTTATAACACACAGATCAAGAGTTCTTCAGTTAGTGATTCTGGACCGAGAGCAATACAAGATACACATGTAATATTTTGTCCAAAAGACCAAAACCATACGCTTGCCACCCAAAGGCATCCTTGCCCAAACCAGGTTCTGAACAAGTCGGTATTTCGTTTAACGAGACAATAGGTCACACACAGTCTCAGGATAATGGTTATCTTTCTCCAAATTTACATCAGAAAGTAAATAATGCTGATAATAACATCAGAATTATGAATGATAATAACAACAGTATTTCTGGAGCACAAAACTTGATTGAGTCAGTGGTAGATACTGGTGCTATGGTTGTAGGTGTCTCTGGCCAGGATAATTGCAGTTCATTTCAGTATATCTCGAATACTAATAATTTGGAAGAGCCTGGTCGTTCAAACAAATTTCTAGTAAATTCTTTGGTACAATCTGCCAATCCCAAAATACCACCCATATGTAGTGATGACACCCCTGCACTTCCTGAAGATCTAAACATGACAGATTTAGATAGTCTTGATTACCCTGAAGATGCAGAAAAAATTTACCCATTGAGTTTGATTAACAGTACTGGTAGTGGTGAATTTCAAGCTCTACTTGGAATTAATAATGAGTTTGAGCATAATGAAACTGTGGCAGAGCAGAGGAGTTTCCTGTTGAGTGACGAGCATTGGTCGGAGGATAAAGAAGGTCCGGAAAATGTAGCAGCAGAGGAAGAGACCTGCCCTCGCTTTGATTCAACCCACCTCCCATCGCATCCGGTTATACACATACCAGATATCCACCCTCACCATTCATCCATTTTTCACAGCACGGAGACAGATACCTTGGATCAAATTTTAGATGTTCTCCAGAGTACTAATGTGGGGAATTATGCCTCTCCCATGTCTGTTGCTAGTGAAGTGGTGTGGACTGCTCAGACTCCCAAGTCCTCAATTGCTCCCATCCTTCCTGAGGGTATTGTTGATGGTATGGAGAGCCCAGATAGTTTGTTGACTAACTTGCTGGAAGAGGTGACTGAGGCTACTAACCAGGTACAACAAAATGAGGTATTTTTTGACACCCTATTGCAGGATTACATTGAAGTTGAAGGAATGAATCAGTTGAGCAATGTTGAACGGACTGACTTTGACTTTCCCAGCGCAAATCTGATAGCAAAGACAGCTATGGAAGTTTCCAAGACACCATCTTCAGCTATGTATGTAGATGATTCATATGAACCTAGTGTGTTAAGTTCTGAAGTAGTTTTTCAGCCCATGCCAGCAATAGACAGCCAGGCATTAATAGGCTTTGAGTCGGAAGAATTGCTATTACCCTGCCTAGAAACCTTTGATTCCTCAAATTCAGATGATATCTTTAACTTTAATAGCGACCCAAAAAGTGATGTTATGCTATCCTCTGATACAAACCAGCAACTTTTTAATAATAACGGGATTGAGGAGGAGGTTACATCAGAAGCCACAGACCTAGCAGTAGTGTCCGAACCCAAACCCACTACCAGAAGGGAGAAAAACTGTAATGTAAGCGAGTTCAATGATTTACTAGATTCTTTTTTCAATGATTCGGATGAAGATAAGACAAATAATTGTGGTAAGTCACAAGAGTTCACACTGAGTAATGAAGGAGATCTAAGTTCATTGGTGGAGGGGTCTAGTGTGAATAAATTTACCTTGGATGCAATGACTGAAGATAGCATACTTAGTTCACTGAGTAGTGATGACACAGTTGTAAAGAGTGGTGATGCCAGAGTTGTAAAGAGTGGTGAAGGTGATAGTGTGATGATAAAGAAGCCAGTGACAAGAGGTGTTAGTGGTAGGGTAGTGAAGAGTAAAGGCTTCAGCAGTAGTTTAGCTCTCCTGGTGCCGGTGACCAACTCTAACACTCGGCGATGGGGAACCTCTCGTAGTATGCTCTCCAAGTTTGTCATCAATAGCAGAGTCAAGAATCCTGAGGTACCACGGAATGTGATTTTCAAAACTAGACCAGCCAACAATGCACCTGGAAGATGCTTCATTCAACCGAGGATTGCCGCTAGTGGCCAAACTAAAACTGGAAATCAGTCAAAGACCCTGCAGTTTATCTTAAGCAACAACCAACACTTACAATGCCAAGGAAATTGGCCAGAAAGAGAAGAATTTCGTCCTGAGGAAGCCTCATATTCTACCAAAGAAGAGTACAGAGTACAAGAAGCAGAAAAATGATGGTGTGTTATGTTATCCATCAGGCCAGATCACCCCCAGTAACCAGTGGTGGTGGAAGTAATCAGGACATGAACAACAATCTGGTGTTACCTGTTGGTACTACTGGACTTAGTATAACCATCCCAAAAACTGCACCCACTAACATAAAGTCTTTTCTTGCACCTCCAGATCCCATTAATAAAGTAACTGGTCCCAAAATTACTCCTTCAATCTTGAGTCAAGCATCTGGAAGCGAGTCCAAACCTTTAGCCTTGGTTAGACCTCAAATTCCTGTCAATGTTCAGCCTTTACCATCTAGCAAAAGACCAATTTCTAGTGACCCCAAAAAACTAAGTCTTCCATCACATACCGGTACAGGTATTAGCAGTGTGCCGGGTATTTATAAGCTACCCATATCACGCATCCCTGGCCAAGAGTTACCACAGTTGATTCCCAGGAGTTCAACACCAGTGTTGCCAGGACTTGTTCTACATGATTCTGCATTACACCTTGCTGGTAACACCATCCTAATAACAGATAATCTTGCCACCAACACACACAGGATAGCTACACCCAGATATTGTCTCAAAAACATTGTAGCCCCAAGAGCTACTAAACTCGCTCCAGTCTTTTGTGTGTCTGGTAAGCTGCCCAAGATACCCATCTCTGCTACCCCAAAGCCAGTATCAGAACCAGTCAAGATTATGGTCAGTGCTAGGTCTAATGGAAGGCAAAGTGTAAATACCTTTATTTCTTCCACTAAATTGTCAGTAGCAGGTAAGCAACCTCAGACATTGAGGTCAGACTTTGTAGAGAACTTGAAGCGGAAGCTGTTACTTAAGAAACCTAAACCAGATTTCATAAAAAAAATGACACAAATATTGCAAGAGGAATTGAAACGGCGATTCCCAGAATTACCCGATTCTGTGGTGGAGTGTTTGAGTCTACCACAACGAGCAGTTCAGCGGGGGTTCCTGACAGTGCATGACTTTCGTACCTTACATACCCAAGCCCTGGCTGCTCACCTGCGAGTTATATTCAGGGATCATGTTATCCGTTGTACCACTCACGACTGCCCCGCCTGTTTCACTTTTCTTCAGCGCCGTGATGCTCTGGCTCTTGCTGAAAGAGCTCACCATGGACCAAGAGGCAAGGCTGGCAAGGGGCAAATCAAAGGTAGAAACCGAAGGAAAAAGGTCAGTAAGGAGGATTGTAATTTATGTAAAGAAGATTCAAATACTATAGTGTCAACAACCCATAAGCGCACAGCTGACCACATTAAATTTCTAGCAGTTGATCACAAGCCCAATAAAGTATCTAAATTAGACAGCAAGGTAGACAATGGATCTGTAAATCAACTAGCACCTCACTTCCGATGTAAACCAAAGGAACTCTGCACTGAAGGACAACCCAAACGGTGGAACTCTGAATCTGATCTGCATACTTTAAGAACTGCCACCACCCCTTGGCTGGACAAGACCCTCAGCTGTGATGACTCCTACCTCCTCCTCTACCACACCATCAGAGACACATGCACACTACCACCCAACCACTCACACACTAAGGAATCTAGTCAGGATAACAAGTTTGGATCATGTTTTTCCATGGACAAATTTAAGCAAGATAATATCCTCGGAAGCCCATGTCAGATTAATGCACCACTCAGCTCCTACACCAAATCTGAGCCTGTCGTCAAAAAGGGAGAAAGTGAAAAGGGTGTGTGTGAAGACGGCTGGGAACTGCACTTGCTACGTGACTTACAACGGTCTGCTACCTTGGATCTTCTCACCCGGAAGAAATTGGAAGAAGGTTAGTATATAAAAGGCTGCCGTATTAATTTATTATTGAACTGCTAAGGGGGGATGGTTCACTTTTTGGTAATTTTTTTTAATTTACATAATATTTTTCTAGTTTTGCGCCCTAGACCTCCATCAAGCTTAAAACAACACCCCCCAAGACCCCCCTTCAAGATAAAATTTGTACATTTTTTGATAGAAAAATGTACCGGCCGAAAGGCCAGTTCCTCTTATATTACAGGGTCGCAATTGCTCGCCAGGAAAAAAATTACACCTAAATGACACAAAACTCTTAATATTGACAAATAAATGGGGCGAAAGGTCTTAAAATCGCCATACTAATGAGCCAAATGTCAACAAATATGAAAATTAAAGGAGTTAAGCATGAGGGAGAAAGGGGGCAGAAAAGCGACCCATCTCCCCTTAACACCTCCCCCTTGTGATGGCTGCCCTGTTGTGGCAAGAGGGCTTTTGAATCTGGGAATTGAGTCTTAACTGCATTTTTCACCTTGTTTGAATCGAAGTGCCTTTTCCATTACAGTATTTTCACTTCCATTTCTCTTCTCCCTCCTTTGCTTTCTCTGTGCTGACCTTCCTCTTGTCATATTGTCTCATATTTCCCTAGCTATCTGTCTATCTACATACTCAGGCACATACCCATTTTTTTTCTAGCTGGGGATGGCCGACTCGAGACAGAGCCTGAATAAATAAAAAAATAAATGAAAAAATAAAATAAAAAATAACTCGCATTTAGGTCGCCCAGGAGAAGACCCAGAGACCAGGGATCACTAAGGGCACTCCAGCACCCCCGGCCCCCGACCTCTCTGAGAAGTTCTGGTCTCGGCAGGCAGACATGCAGCGGAGCACACCACAGTGCCCGCTGCGACCACCACGCATCCAGGCGTATCCAGGGAGGGAGGGGTGGGGAAGTGTCATGGCTTGGTTGCTGGCTTCAAGTCTGCCAGTATGCCGCTTCACCTTTGATCTGACTGCACCTGCTTATGATAGATCCTGACCTCTAGTATTTTTTTTATTTCACAGCTTGATGTGCTTTTATTGCCTAATCCTGCAGCCAGCCCCAAGAATCTCTCTTCAGACTCAGTGGTCTGGTTAAACTATTTTAGTACCTTACTACTACTACTACTACTACTACTACTACTACTACTACTACTACTACTACTACTTTACTAACACCTAGTCTACATAGTTTTTTCTGAAGCTGAAAGATATTGGTATTAGGAAAAGGTATCACAGAAACAATTATCTTATGTAATATCCTACTGAGTTGTTAGTATTCATTTATCACATGGCCAAGTTATCTCAACCTTTCTCTTGTATCTCCACACTAACACATTCCACACATAGGGACCTTCTCAATTCTGTGCTTGCAATTCTGTCTTTAAGGAAGCATCGTACATTTTTCTCACCATCTGCAGCTCAGTACATTTAAGCCTATGTATGTCCTCCTTATTTACTACCTGTTTGACTACTATAGAGCCTCACACTTAGCACACAAGTAGCTTACCTTTCCCTTTTGTGAGGAAAGAACATCCCTTGGCTGTTGATAGCAGTAACAGCTTACTAAACTATTTGCAGCCTCTTGTAAATCAAGCTATGGAACTGGCAG
The DNA here is from genome assembly GCA_037953745.1 of Lithodes maja. Classification (NCBI taxonomy): domain Eukaryota; kingdom Metazoa; phylum Arthropoda; class Malacostraca; order Decapoda; family Lithodidae; genus Lithodes; species Lithodes maja. Next base: position 30,061 of record JBAKBP010019861.1, read on the forward strand.
GAGACCTACAACTAGTGACCCTTGTACCTAGGTAGCAGAAACCTTTCACACATTCCAACTACTGTAGCCTACACATCTCTTATGAATTATTTGTATCTAATCTAGCCCTATCCATATGATTGCACATATTTATTTATCAGTTATTCTCACCACATTTTGTACTCAACCTCTTACACCACTGGGTTGAATTGCTGACCTGCTACCACTTCAATTCTTGTATATAGTTCATGGCCATTCACCATTAACCACCTCTGTACCCTTGTTTAACTTTTTTTAATGTTTGTCCTCAAACCTCTGGACTCCATCCCATCCTTTCATTGCCAAGTTTCTCTAATCTAATCTAAATTCCAAGTTGTCTAATGTACAGTAGAGTGTTGGTATGGTACTGTCTTGGTGTAGCACTGTTGAGGCTGGTGTGGTTTGCAGTTACTGCAGATGCAGGCGCTGCAGTTGGATTTACTTGAGTCTTGTTGCAACACGATTAGCACTATACCAACATCAGCCAAAGTGATAACATGATGGGACGGTGCTGTGACAGGACTTTATTGTACTTTATTCCAACTGCGGAAAGGAAACCTCGTCTGAGCCGTTTCAATGAATGTAATGGAAAACTATGTTAAACTATTGTATGCATGTAATCCCCTTCCTTACATTCTGTCAAGTAAACTCAAGACTCCACAATTTACCTAATAATATCTTCATTCAGATTCAGATCCCTACATGGAAGAGAGGAAGCAAGATGATGGTGGTGGTGCGATACCCTGCAGTCCACTATCACCAACTGTGAGCCTGACCCTGACTGGTGTGTGTGTGGGTAACCTCACTCTGGCCGAACACAGGCTCTCTCCCTGCAATGCTACTCTCCACATTGTTTACTCCCACAGGTTGGTATGCTACCATTGTTTACTCTCACAAGACAGAGCCTGAATAGGGACAACATAACAGAAAACAATGAACACACAAAAACAAAATACAAATTCACACACATCTAGGTCATCCAGGAGAAGACCCAGAGACCAGGGTCACCAGGGTCACCAAGGTCCCTCCAGCACTCCCCCTGCCCCCGATCATCCGGAGAGGTCCCGATCTCAGCAGGCAGACATGCAGCGGAGCTGAAACCACAAGCCTGCCCACCACATTTCCAGGCGCACCCTTCATATAAACCGTCTCCCCGGGCCAGGCGCCTGATGGACTATTATCTAGTCCAACTTGCGCCCGACCCCTTCCCCCAATTGACCACGTGTTCACAAATCTATTCACAAGCATTCTCCATTCATTCCTGTTTATTACCACTTCCCTTGCCTGATCTATAGTCATTCCTCTATCATCTAAAGCTTGTCTTACACAGTCTCTCCATCTAAATGGGGGTCTTCCTGCCCCTCTATCTCCCCTTGTATATGACTCACATATTCTCTTTGTAAGCCTTTCATTTTCCATTCGTTCAACATGACCATACCAGCTCAGCACCCTTCTGTCCACGCTGGCCGACAAATGTTCCTGCTGCCCCACTCTCCTACGTATCTCTTCATTCCTTAATCTGTCTCTACGAGTAACTCCACACATACTCCTCAAGCAGCTCATCTCCATCACATCCAGCTTTCTTCTCTCCCTTTCCTTCAGAAAATATATACTGTATATATACTCAGGCACATACCCAATAGCTGGGGGTGGCCGACTTGAAACAGAGCTGGGGGTGGCCGACTTGAAACAGAGCTGGGGGTGGCCGACTTGAAACAGAGCTTTACATACCCTATTATTATTATTTGTTGAGTTGACACTGGCTGAAACCTACTGATTGAAATGGTCTACTGGTGAGTGTCCGTTCACTGCTTAACCCTCTGAGTACCAGCGACATGTGTTATATTTTATTCTAGCTATATTTAGACGATATTATGCAGCTTAGGAAGGATGTGTTGTAGTTAAATGGGTTGGGATGAGATAGTTTTTTTTTTTTTTTTTTTTTTTTTTTTTTTTTTTTTTTAATCCTTATTATTGCTAGAGGTCCTTCCTAAGCTGAATACAATCGACTAATAGTTGCCAGAATGTGATGAAAAATACGTCCCTGTTACTGAACGGGTTAAATAACCCTAATTTCTTCCATCATTCAGGAAGTTTGTGTATGAGGTAGGGGGAGCTTGGGGTGAGAGAGAGAGTGGTGGTAGAGAGGCAATAAGAACAATGTCGGCATCCCCTCGGGCTTCACTCACCATACACATACCATTCACCTCACTCCAGGCTATCAACATCGCTAACAACAAGGTAATGTAACTCCACGGTGTCTTTAATTCTCTATTATGGTATACAGGTCTCCCTCGATTTACGATTGGGTTACGTTCTTGGAAACCCGATCTTAAATAGAATAATGATATAGCAAACCCAGCAAAGGCCAGCCAAAACCCAAACACCTAAACAACTATAATAATAGCCTAAATCGGGGCATCGGATAATGAGGGAGACCTGTACAGCGTTGTAGAGTATGGTTTCATTATTTAGTAAAGGTCTCCCTCACTATCCGATGCCCCAATTTATGATATTGTTATAGGTTTTTAGGTGTTTGAGTTTGGGTTTTGGCTGGTCCGAGAACGCATCCCCATTTACCCCATTAATTTTAGGGTTTGTTATACAAGTTTTCTATTTAAGATCGGGTTTTCAGGAACGTAACCCAATCGTAAATCGAGGGAGGCCTGTAGGCCTACTAGTTTTTTTGTAACCTATAGTTTCCCTATATTCCTTTCCTCAGAGTACCCTATTTGCCAGCAGGCATCCCCTTGTGAAAGATGCTCCTTTACTATAATCCGTTCAGTCTAGGTTGGGCAGAAATCGTAACCTATAACCTCTCATAACTCAAAAAGGACTAGAGTAATTGAGATAATTTTTCTACCAAATAGGAAGACTTGGCTAGGGAATTGGTGTGGAAATCGACAGCTCATTTGCTCAAGCCCTTTTTGAGTTATGAGAGGTTAGAGGTTACGATTTCTGCCCAACTTAGAATGAACGGACTCTACATCATATCATCAGTAGCTCCTTCACATCATATGCAACTACAGTTTTTATATTCACTACTTCCTTGACATCAGTTATAATTGGTAGTTAAGTGAAGATGTTTGTTTTTCTGGCCCCTATTCTCCCTCATGTTTAACCCCATTAGTTTTCAGATGTTAAGCTGTTTGGCCCATTAGTTTGTCAATTTTAAAACCTTTCGCCTCATTTTGTTGTCAATATTAAGATCTTCGAGAGTCGGACTTCGGACATCTCTGAAAATCGGACTTCTCGGAAGTGGTCGTCCCCCAATTAGTCCGAGTTAGCGAGGGTATACTGTACATTGATATTACCTGACAAGATATTAGATGGTCACTTTGGTCCATATCTAAGTTGCCTTGAATGCCACCATTAGGTTGTTAGATTGAAACCACACGTCGTGTGGACCACTCGGTCTTTAAAATTGTTATTCTACCAAAAAATGTACAAATTAATCTACAAGGAGGATCTAATGGATGTTTTTTAAAGTTTGATGGAGGTCTAGGGAGGAAACTAGAAAAATAATGAATAAATTAAAAATGGACCAAAAAGTTGTGTTAGTTGGCCTTATTGGTGTAGTTGATGGTTCATTAATCAGCATAGTACTAATCCTTGTAGGTAATTTACATTGATCCCCCCACAAATTTACATTGATCCCCCCACAAATTTACATTGATCCCCCCACAAATTTACATTGATCCCCCCACAAATTTACATTGATCCCCCCACAAATTTACATTGATCCCCCCACAAATTTACATTGATCCCCCCACAAATTTACCTTGATCCCCCCACTGGGAGTAAGGGTGTCTTGTCATTTAGAGGAGGAAAAAGAATATTATTATTGATGATTATTTTCTCTGTATCTCTCTTCAGATTCTCCTCCTAGTGAAGTCAGTGCCATCACTACATGTGTCTGTGAGAGGAAGAAGAACCATGGAAGCTACCCAGGCACTGCAGACAAGAGACCCTATAGTAAGAAATATGGTTTGACCACCAAAATGGCCAATCTCCAAACCTACTCCCATTTAAACAACCTAATTTGATCTAACTAAACATAGCTTCAACTAGCCTAACATGCACAAACCTAACCCAACATAATCAAACCGAGACTGCATAACCATTTATTTTTTTCCCCTTTTTTTCCTTCTCCCCTTCTTTCCACCCCCCCCCCCCCCCCTTCCCCTGGGGGTGGCCGACTCGAGACATCCCGAATAGTGGGGGGGGGGGGGGGAAATCTAACAGAACATAAATTCGCACGCATCTAAATATCTATCTATCTCTATTGCCAAACGACTTGATCACCAAAGGAGTGGGCATGAATGAATCGCCTCCCTGCACCTCTGTCATCTGTCGGCCCCAACCACTATCCAGGGGAGGTTGGGGTGCGGATGGTAGCACAGATGATAATAGAAGGGAGGAGAAGGTACCTGGAGATTGGCAAAAGAGTGGGATAGTGGAGATTTTTAAGGGTAGATGGGCGTATTTATTTTCTTATTCCGTTATCTCTTTATTATTGTTGAGTTACCTCCATAGACCTCCATCAACCTGTACAAAATACCCCCTAGACTCCCTAGATGGATATGTTTGTCTGCTATGAGACAGAACCCTTAGGTAAAGAACTCAGAAAGTACTTAGGTATTGAGAGAATTAGTGAGATGTGTAGGAGCAGGCTTAGATGGTATGGACATGTGTAAAAAGATGGATGAGAATAATTGTTCTAATCCTATGAATATGGAGGGAGTTGCAAGGAGAGGTAGACGGAAAGAATTATGTGGGATCAGGTAGTATAGTCGGCCTAATAATTGATGTCTCGGCACCAATTATGTTTTGATCAATAATTGTTATCAGCAATATTTACACATGATTTCTTCTTTTTGAGTGAGATATACAAGCATGTTCCTACTCTTACCCACCCTTTTCAACATCTGACAGACATTAATACTAACTAAGAGGGGTGCCAAAGACCGAGCTGCCTGGAATACCGCCATATGGTGAACAAACACACTGACCTTCTCATATATATTTTTTTTAATTACAGTAGTAGTTTAACCAGACCATCGAGTCACAAAATGAGACTCTTAACCCGGGAGCTGCGGGGAGACTCTTAAGAGTTCCCCCGGCGGACTGCGGGAAGACTCTTGAGAGTAAGTAAAATAAAAAATCAACTTTTGACATCGATTTTTTTTTTTTTTTTTTTTTTTTTTTTTTTTTTTTTTTTTTTGCCCCTGGGCCCTTCAAAATCTCAGTCCTCTACCTCCCCTCCTTCCCCACTTTCCTCCTCTCCTTCAGTTATCACCTATTTTCCCTATTATTCCCTTATTCTGAGGTATATTTTCGTGCTAACATTAGCGAGTTGCAAGCAGGGTGTTGTCATCACTGATGGCAAGCGAGTGCAAGAGAGAGAGAGAGAGTATCGATCGACTGTGTCTCAGTGGCCTTGGGGGAAATTGGCGGGAAAGCAGTTTGCCTCACCCATACATTATACAACTCGCAGGCTATATCTCCGATTTTGACCATCCAAACGCTGTTTTCACTCGTTTTATTGTTGTTTCAGGTTAATACCTTTATAATCAACCCATAATAGGCGCATATGGATAATTATTAATGCTATTAATGGTACAATGAATATTTTAGTGACGGAAACACCTCAAATACGTCAGCACAGGGGGACGTTTTCAATTACCCCCATGCGCACTTGTTAGGTTAATGGGCTGGCCCTGACCTACACTTGTGTAGAACATGTCTTTAATGTATGAATGTATATCCATAGGGGAATGGTGTATCTCGCAGCCCATTATTTTGTTTTGTTACCTCAGATGACCAGCAGCGCGTCAACTGGAGGAGCCACTAAGTGCAGTAACATACCGTCGCTCTCCGTTGACCAACAGACTCGCCTTTCAAGAATCAAGGCTGCTCTGGCCATACACCCACTGCACAAGGTGGGTTCACTTTATGTGGGGTCTGCATAAAGTAATTTGTACTGTTTCTATATATTCATGTGTGTCGTATCTGATATGTTGGTTAGTTAGTTAGTTATGTAGAGCAGATTAACCAGACCACTGAGCTCCATACGGAACTCTCATAGGTCTGGCCCGAAGGATTGGATCAGATTACTGAAAGGAGCTTAAGGCGACGCAAAAAACGGACAATAGGGGGGAAGGAAAATGACGGAGAATCGGATAAAAGGTCAGTGAATGATTTAGTACCAAAACAAACCGTACGCAGACGGGCAGTATCTGGGCAGTCAAAGGCATGGCGAACAGTTAGAGGGGAATGACAGGAGGAGCAGGTAGGGGGCGGAGTGCGGGGAGTGGACATCAAATAACCGTGAGTCAGCCGGGAATGGCCTATCCTAAGTCTAGTTAGTAAAACTTCCTCACACCTGTGAGAGCGGGAAGACGAGGGCCAAGGACGGACAGAAGGTTTGATTGCACGGAGTTTATTATTGCAGGGTAGAGCATCCCAATGAGATTGCCACGTGCAAAGAATAGAAGGCTTGAGTAAGGACAGCCAATCACCTAACGGACTGATATGTTGGTGGTACTGACTTATAGTGTATGATGAATTTGGTATGTGCAACTGTGAGTAGTATAGATGTAAGTAAATACCACCATATTGGTAGTACGTCAAGAAAAGGGACGTAGGACTGGGGCATAGCAGTGGAGCACCATGGCTATGAGGCCTCTACCTATCCACATCTTCTAGTATTCAAGCAGCACAAAAGACAACAGAAATTTTCTGTCGCAAGTTTTCCTTCTGAAAAAAGGGAATAATACTTTTTAGTTTGATTTATTTATAGGTAGTAGGTTGCTATTTAATTTTCTTGGGGTACGGTAGCCTCCCTGCCTTATGTGAGTTGCTAGGGAGGACACCAACAGTGCTAACAGTGGGTGAAAGCTTCAATACTTCGTACCTACTAGTTAACCCTATCTTGGGTTAACTAGCGGAACATACTCCCTGCTGCCTTGTACGGAATGCTCCTTTATGCAAATGCTAGTGAGAACTGGGAATGACAAATCCCTGCTGCCTTGTATAGAACGCTCCCTATGAGCAAAGGCCATGTTCACCGCTGATAACTGTGGTTGGGGTCAGCAAGGTCATGTGCCTTACTAAAAATGTCTCCACTGTTGCTTCATGGCACCCTGCTGTCTTAGAAAGATACACCCTGGGTCTAACTGGTTTCCTGGAGGTGTGTTAGTTCTGTTGTATTGTACTGAGGTCCCTGGGTACGACCTCAAACAGTGGGTGTGGTTGATGGGGGCAATTGTTTTGGGTAAATTGGAGCTAGTAAGTTGTTGATAGTAATATTTCTTTGCTTGTTAACTCACCAAACTGATGTTAAAACTGTGACTATGACTGTTTTTGCATTTATTAATTTATTATATTTTAATTATACAGTAGTCCTTTTTTGTGTGCGTACAGTTGGTGTTGGAGCGTGGGCGTGGACCAAGCCTGAAGGACAGCCTACGAGGGTACAATAGCTGGTTCACCCGCTCTCTGGCCCGACCCTTCCCTATCTCTCACGGCCACACTCCTTCATGGGCCCTCTCTGTCACTCCCTCTATCTCACTCCCTGTCACTATGCCAACACACACACTCACCACATCAACACACTCTCTCTCCTGTCTCTCACTCCCTGTCACCGCACTAGCAAACACACTCACCAGTTCCTCATTCCCTGTCACGACCCTATCACACACTCTCCCTGTTGTCACCACGTCAACACACATACTAACCAGTCTCTTACATCCTATTGTTTCTTCTGTGTATCCTATCACCACACTTCCACATTCTGGTACTCTCACCACTATCTCATTCCCGGTCACCACTCCATCACACACTCTTACTTCCTCCACACCGCAGACTTTCATCACACTACCACACACGGTCACTATGCCATCACACGCCACCACCCCGCGGCTAGATTCATTTCCCATATTGACCGACCATGATCCCTCACTTTTGCAGTCTATGGCCACACACACCCTTCCTTCTTCCACCCCCTCGCATTCTTCAGTCATAGGGGTCTTATCATCATCGCCAAAGCAGTCTCTACCAAAACCACCGCCACTGTCTCATTCACTGCCACCATCACCACCACTACAACCTCTAGTCCCACCTGCGTTGCCTATCCTTTCAACATCAATATCCTCTTCACTCCCCACACAATCACTGTCACCATCACCACCACAACTATCGTCTGGATTGCCACAACCTTCATTATCCTTGCCAGAATCCTCATCATCACTGCCAAAACTATTACCATTCTCTAAACTATCACCATCAGTGCCTCAACTATCACTACCTCTACCATCACCCATCACTTGCACAAACATCACTGCCTCTACAAATACCATCATCACTACCACAACTATTACCACAAGCACCACTGACACTTCCTCAACCACAACCATCACTACTACAACCAGCGTCATCACTACAACAACCACTACCACCAGCACAACCATCTCTATCACTGCCCCAACCAGCACCATCACTTCCACCACTCTGGCAGTCAATTAAGCGAGCGCCAACAACAACAATAACAACATCTACATTCCCCCAGCCAACACCAGCACTGCCATTTCCATCCTCACTAATGACCTCCCTGCCACCACCATCATCTTTTCTACCTAAGCTGACACCACCAGGGCTGTCACTACCACCACCACCACCACTACAGTATCCTCTACCACGGTCGTTGCCACCATCTCTAACCACCTCTACTCGCACCATTATAAAGGGTATGTACAGTTGATCACATAAGTTCTTACCATCTCTGGTTTGTTGGTGGTGTAATGGTTTAGATGCTTATGTTCTGGGTGTGGTGTCGTGAATTTGAATCCCGGGAGGACCATATGCTTTCATTAGTTTATTCAAGTGCATTGGGGTTTGTAATTGATGATCATTGTTAAGAACGGGGTGTTACTTAATTAAATGAATGGCAGTCAAATAAGGTTTTATGTCAGAACAGTGTGTGAAAAACGGAATTTGAAGGTAAATGCGGGGAAGACCAAGGTTATGGTCTTTGAAAGGGGTGCAGCCACATAGTGTGAGGTGAGGTTGAACGGTCAGGCTATGGAGAATGTCGGCTCATTTAACGCCTTCGACCCCAGGGACACACGTTATGCGTTGATTATGTATGTAACCCACATTACCAGCAACGCAATGTACAATCAGTGAAAATAGGTTAGCCGAAGCTGAACAAGATACATAAATACACCTAGACACTTACAGGCAAAATTTAAAAAATAAATCCTACATATAAGTTTGTTTTTAAAGTATATTGCTATCATTCTGCATTTATATTATTATTATTACAGAAACTGTGCCAGAACCCCACATAGAGAGATGCCTGAAGGTGTGCCATAATTCTGTCGTGGGAGTCATGCCGGCCCCTCTAACCGGTACTGTGGGGGGACAGGGGCCAGGGAGGAGGTAGTGATGATGGCTCCCTCCCTCTCCCCTCACAACACAGCCACCAGTACTCGTGTTGTGGCCCCTGTCATGTGTTCCTCGCAGGCGCAGGTAAGTCAACAACAGGCTTTGGTTTTCTATCTATCTACAGTATATATCTATTGCCGGACACCTTTCTCCCCTTTAAAAGGGTGGCCATACACAAAATACTCCCAAGTGGACCTATTCCCTGTAAGAGAGACAACCCATGCTGTGGTTTTATGTTCTTATATTTCATAATTTCATTTGTTTAAGGGGAGGTTTTTAGTTGATTCCTAGACTTCCATCAAGCTTAAAATTACTCCCCCCTAGACCCCCTTTCAAGATAAATTTGTAAATTTTTCGGTAGAAAAATGTCCCGGCTGAAAGCTGGTTCCTCTTATATTACAGGCTCGCTATCGCTCGCCAGGATAAAATCGACACCTACATGGCACGAAAGGTCTTAAAATTGACAGAAATGGGTCGAAAGTTCTTAAAATCGTCAAAATAATGGGGCGAACGTCTTAAAATTAGAAAAGCAATGGGCTAAACATGAGGGAGAAAGGAGTCAAGAAAAAAATCTCTCAAGTGGAAATCTCCCCTTAAAGCGTTATTTCCACTTAGCGATTTTGATAAGGTCTTTGTTTATTTTGCAAGTTTTACATTATAACTGGGGTTTGTGCCAGAGTAGATAGATAGATAGATAGATTTCCTGGCTGACCCTTCCCAAATGGTACATATTAGCTCGTTTGCTCTAGCCATTTATGAGTTATTAATGTTTGTGATCAAGATTTTGTTGGCCTAATTATATTGAAAAAACAAAAAAAAGAGGGGAAAAGAAAAGAAAACAAAAATAGGAATAGTGGGGATTGGGCCTGAGTAAATAGATAGATAGAATTATATTGAATAAACTATTTTCCACAGATGACAAGCAGAGGAAGAGGTATGAGTGGGTGTCTTATTTATATTTAAGGGGGGATGGGCCTATTTATTTGCTCATTTTTATATATTTTTACCAGAGTACTGTATATACTTACATCATTAGTTTCATTAGTTTCCTCCCTCCATCTTTGGAAGTGATATTGTAATGTAAAACTTGCAAAATAAACAAACCAAAACTTATACGAACACAATAAAAAGACAAAACAACTAATCAAAATCGCTCTGTGGAAACAACGCTTAAGTAAAATAATTTATAAATAAAAGAACACAATCCACCACATTGGGTAACATAAGATCCAAAACAATGCTATTTTATGTTCATGTTCTTGTATTTCATCTCTTATTCATTCAAGTCTTAAAACAAAATTGTTCCAGTTTGACACCCTAATGTTGTTGTTTTGGTGTTGTTGCAGGGAGTGCTGTTGCCTCAGCCGTTCACCTCTACCACCGGCCTCCCCTTTCCCCCCTCATCGCCCTATGTGGAGGGAGGCTGCGGCTGTGTGCGCTCCTGCCGGTCAGTATAATGTATGGGGAGGACTTTGATGGGGGTATTACGATGGAGAATACCTTAACCCATGAACTAGTGACACCTGTGTAAAAAAAAGGGGGGGGGGGGGGGATGTAGAAAGGGGAGGAGTGGAGGATGTGGTATGGTGAGGTGCCACTACTTTCTATGTGTCATCCAATTTTGAGAAATATCCCAGCACTTTTAGTTCAAAGCCCCCGCAGGGTACAGTGCACACCAAGCAATTGTCATATGACAGTTTCCGCAGTAATTGTGTTAAACGTGTAAAAAGAACCCTCCAAATACCGTGCCAGTGCCGGCAAATGTCTCAAAATTGGGTGACACAGAGAAAGTAGTAGTATCTCCCTGAACCACAACCTCCACTCCTCTCCCCCTTTATACCCCACCCCACCTCCCTCCCTCAACTTGACCATTTATTTGCAGTCCATGGGTTAAAGTATACAGGCACTCTGCAATCCAAGTCTTCTCATTAAATGCATTAATTATTACACTGTTCACTAATTAGGGAACACAATTAACTTATTATGCCTCCTTATTAAGTCATGAGTCGGATAAAAATGGTGCATAATTACAAGAAATAAAATAATATAATGGTTTCAGTTAAAGTTGTTCCTTCTAAAGTCTTGTTTTTCATGAACGTAATGACCACTTTAGATGAGGAATAATTACAGTGTTACTCCCCTTTAACCCCTTCTGTACCCGCAATATTTTAAATTTTATTCTAGTTATATTAAGACAGTTTTGTGCAGTTTTAGAAGGATCTGTGGTAGTAAAAAAAGGCGCAGGGATGCGGCGACCCCATCGCCCGCTACTTTGGTGGTGCAATCAGCTTCTGGAGCAGTGGACCACTGGTTCCTATCTTCAGAAAATCCCTGTTCTTGGTATGCTTCCAGCCAGGGTCCCACTGGGGTAAATCAAATAGCAAAACAGTGGTGGAACTGCCATCCGGGTGAGGGACTGCTCTGGGTCTGCTCCTTCAGTGTTCATGGTCATAATCCACTTAGTGGAAATGGCACTGTGGAGTGGGTCAGTCGGGGCATGTCTGGGAGCCTGGAGGCAGTTTCTGCCATTGCCATCCCTTTTGGGGTGCTTCCTCTGGAAGCGGGGTGTCAGATATGATGATGTAAAAAGGGCTAAGTGTGATAGTTCGAAGCCTGTTAATTGCTGTAGGTCTTTTTTTTTAAACTGAATAATATAGTCTAATAACCGGACTAGAGTGAAAAGGGCGGCGATGGTACAGAAGGGGTTAAGGTTCATGTTGTTTGTGTAGAGAGATGTGGTGTGGCTGTGCTCGTGGTGGTGGTTTGTGCAGTCCTGGCGTGTGTCGGTGTCGTGCCTGTGACAACCCTCTCAACCACCTGCACCTCCTGGGCCTTGACGTTCACGCCGCGCGACACGACCATTGCCTCATGCAAAACATTTACTCCCATACGGTAGGTCTCGGTTTGTTGTTGGTTTGTTGTTGTGAATTTGTATTTGTTTTTGTGTGTTCATTGTTTTCTGTTGTGATGTCCCTATTCGGGCTCTGTCTTGAGTCGGCCACCCCTGTAGTACAGTGGGCCCCACAAGGGTGCGGTTACCTAAGTCCGAGACATGCGCGCACCCTTGTAAAACGCACCCTTGGAGCTTAAGAACCTATGGGAAATTCACTATGTAGTCCGGGGACTCTTCAAACTTACCCTTTTTTCGCCCAATAACCCCTGAAAAACATGAAGGAAAGAATACCTGCACAGTATAGAAATGTGATTAGATATTAGATAGAATAGGGGTATTACACTCACTTTGGATGGTTTATGTATGCGTGGAGGTTGGGATGTTGGTCTTACTGAGGAGCCTCGGACCCTCAGTAAGACCAACATCCCAACCTTCACGCATACATAAACCATCCAAAGTGAGTGTAATACCCATATTCTATCTAATATCTAATCACATTTCTATACTGTACAAGTAGTCCCTCGTTATCGACGGCTTTTTTATAGACGGATTTGATTATAGACGGATTGCTTTATCATAGACGGATTCGACTATCGACTGACTTTAGACTGATTCGAGTATCGACTGATATATCGACGGATTAATTGTTTATTTATATTACTCTAATATACCAACCAAAAGTGGATTAAATGAACAATAAGACATACAATAATAAGAAAATACACCGAAAACGAGAGCAAAAATAATTAGCCTAAAGACTTTAGGTTTTGAGTGAATCCGGATTCACCGACGATCGGAGCGTCACTTTCGACCTCCATTTTTAATGTTGTCAAAACAAGGCAGAAGCTCTAAGTCCACCCGCCTTTTACTTGCTTATTTGTGCCTGAACCTTGTATCTCTTGCGTTTATTATGGCCTCTAATGTATTCAGTGATAGATATTTGCAATATACTCTAATATGTAAGGTTATGTGTAAAGGAAACACTTAAAAGTACATAGGATAGAGACCACGGATACTGTACGTGTATGTACGGTACGGTAATGCGGTATCGACGGTTTTTGCTATCGACGGCAGTCCCGTCGATAACGAGGGACTACTTACAGGTATTCTTTCCTTAGTTCATGTTTTTCAGGGGTTATTGGGCGAAAAAAACCGCACGCTTTGCTTTTTTCGCGCTTTTTTCGCACCCTTGGATTATACGCACCACATGGACATCTGCCGCACGGTTGGAGAATCGCACCCTTTTAGTGCGCACCCTTGCAGGGCCGACTGTATAGTACAATAAAGACTTGCCACAACACAGCCCAACACAACACAACACAGCCACAACACAGCCACAACACAGTTGGGCGGGTGCCCAACCCCGAAAGGAG
>JBAKBP010019862.1:0-43791 GCA_037953745.1 Lithodes maja
CTGCTGTAAGCTCGCTCTGGGAGCATGATATTATGTCTTTTACTATTGTTGGGAGGAGTTATGAAATGTGAATTTTTTTTTTTATAAGATGTGTTTTAGTGATAAACTCAGCGTTGTTTTAGTGCCATGCGGTCGCTGGGTGTGAGGGGTTTGATGGGGTTCTGTATATCAGATTTTAGCTCAGGGTTGAGCAAGTAAAATCTTGGGGGAGGTGTGACGCATGTCGAGTATGAGCATGCTGTACAGAACGCCCAGTCAGGCCCCACTCTCGCTAGGATCGTCAGGGCAGGAACTTTGGCTGTAGTCTGTGTAGAGTTTCCTAACTTAGTTTATGTGAGCCGTTGTACTATAAGTATTATAAATATGTATTTTGTTTTCATCTGAGTCAACGAGTTCTATTTTATATCATTAGTTATAAGTATTGTGTGTGGGACTTATATGTAATGATGAGGAGAAGAGAGAGAGTTATGTAACGACGGCCCGTGAGCGCGCCACGAGGTAGGTAGGCCTCCCTCCCTCCTCCCTCCTCCCTCTCAGCGCGTGGGAAATCCTTTGTCGATCCCAGATTGAGAGAGAATATTACGTAACGATTGCTAGTGGGCGGTCCTTAAGTAGTTTGAGATATGCCGCTAGAGGGCCGAGTATAAAAAGAGAGGTTCTTGCCACCATTCTTTAGAACTCATCAGGCAGAGCGACTTCTCATATCCCTTGCAACTATCCATATTCTTCCGACTGATGTGAACTTTCTCTACTCTCTGAACAGCCTATCTTCTTCTCTTCTCGTCCCTTTTTAACCAATGACCCCTTTGGTGCAGATTTAGTCAGCCAAAGTATTATCGCTTGAGTTCTCACGAGATAAGTGCCTGTTAGATAGCCTATTTTTGGAAGGGTTAACTAGAATAGGATTGATTGATGTTTGTTGCACTCGTATATGCATTTCCCTGTGTGCGATTATTTATGTTCCTGTTTTCTGCTGGTTTAGGCAATGCTAGACTGGGACAGGGTTTCTGAGTTGTGATTTCCTATGAGTACTAGGTTGCGGTTGAACCAGTACAATTGCAACGGAGACGTGGAACGCCTGGGTGGTCTTTCTGACTGTGTACCGTGGGAGTTTAGCACTGTGTTGCGAGTGAGGGCTTTTGCCGCTGCCACCCAACACTGTGCTATCTCATTTGCTTGACTTTGAGAGGATCGCCAGGAGAGAACCAGATACTAGTGATCTGGATCTCTCAAGAGAGCATCCCGTCAATTAACGTAATTTGGCCGCACAGTCTTAAGGACCTCGCTAGGCTACGAGCCGCTTGCTCAGCCATTGTCTCTTAACCTTATGTATCCCAGCTAGACTTTGCTCGACCAGCAGATACAGCATAGTATTGAAGCTTCTCCTTATGTATATTATTGTTTATGCACTATTGATTTCATGTGTGGCACGCTTAGCTGCTTCAGAGATTAGTGGCCCACGAGCACAATCTTAGTAGGCTATTGCCAGTGCATTGTCGGAGTACTTCTTCTTAATGTTTGCCATATCCTATTGCTTATTCTTATAATTCTTCTTATGTCAATTTAAAGCCTTTAATTACCAGTGAGTTATTCATTAAATTGCTGTTCAAAATCCGATACTTACTTCTTATGAGTATTCGAGAAGCATCTAACTTATCAGAAGATTCCTTGCTTGATGCTCGAGGACTATTGTTTAACGTAACGTAATAGTGCCGATCCGAAGTAGAGGGTGGAGGACTTCTTAAGTTCTTAGTTCAAGGGTGGATTACTTCGGCTTCGGCCAACACTATTCTTTAGTGTTGTAGTACTTTCTTCTTTGTTTGATTGTTGACCAGACTAGATAACTCCCGTCTTGTTATTAGTCTGTTGTGTGAAACGCTAGTACCGAGTTCTTGTATACCCCGTTATAGCAGATAGAACTCTGGAGGGTAGTGGCGTTTTTTGTTCGGCTGGCAGTACTCTGGGGTTGGGATCGTGTGTTTCCGTTGTGGCAGCGAGCCATACTCGAGTCCTGTGTAAGAGCCCTAGTGTACCCGAGTGCCCGGTCGTAACACCTACCGTGTGCCCCCGGTAAAGTTGCCAGCTTTACGGGAGGAGTTAAAGTACATGGTTGCGAGAGGGATGATCACTGAAGGTTATGTGAAGTGGACATCACCCGTCACGTTGCAGCCAAAACCTGACGGCAAGGTGCGGTTCTGCATAGATTTTCGTAGGCTAAATGGCTTGACCACTACCAACCCTTACCCTTTGCCTCGAGTTGACGACAGCGTGGACAAGATAGGGAATGCAAAGTACCTTACTAAAATTGATCTTGTAAAAGGCTACTGGCAAGTACCCCTGTCGGACCGAGCTAAGCAAGTTTGTGGTTTTGTGGTAGATGGCAAGACCTACCAATGTAACGTAATGCCTTATGGGCTTAAGAACGCACCTGCCACGTTTCAGAACCTGATGAACGATATTTGTGACGAAATCCCTAACTGCACGGTCTACCTTGATGACGTGATAGTGTATGATGACGATTTTGAAAATCACCTAAGGCACTTAGAGACCCTGTTTGGGAAGTTGCACGATGCTGGGCTGGTGGTGAACCTGAGGAAGTGCGAGTTTGTAAAGGCTACTGTGCAGTATCTTGGCTTCGTGGTCGGGTTAGGCCGGGTGTGCCCCCCCCCCTGAGCAAGATACAGGCTATCAATATGTTTCCCAGGCCCACCACTAAGCGCCAGGTCATGCGGTTCCTAGGTATGATAGGCTATTATAGGCGCTTCATCCGGGGATACTCTACTGTCTTAGCACCGTTAACTGATCTACTGTCGAAGTCAGTGAAGTTCTGTTGGGCTGCGGAGTGTCAGAGGGCTTTCGACCTAGTCAAGCACCTGCTGTGTACACATCCGATTTTGAGAGCCCCAGACTTCTCCAGGAGTTTTCAGCTGGCGACTGATGCCAGCGGTGTGGGTGCCGGGGCAGTGTTACTGCAGACTGATTCCGAGGGCTTGGAACACCCAGTGAGCTTCTTTTCTCGCAAGTTTAATTCGGCACAAAGGAATTACTCGACTATAGAGAAGGAGCTTCTTGCTATCGTTTTGTCGCTCAAACATTTCGAAGTTTATGTTCCAGCCTACGGCCCGGTAGTGACGATTTATACGGACCATCATCCCTTGAAATTCCTAAATCAGTTTCACAATCGGAATATGCGGTTGACCAGGTGGTCCCTAATGCTCCAAGAGTATAATCTCAACATTCAGCATATTGCCGGGAGTGAGAACGTGATAGCAGATTGTCTATCAAGGGTTGATGATCCAGGATAGTCGTGCACGGTGTGTGGGTTGAGCAGGAGTAAAATTAGGCTATCATAACGCCGTCCAAAAAGATTATAAAACAATAAAATAAACGAGAACATTTTTTTTTAGTTTTGTAAGTCTTTATTGTTGTAGCATGATGCATGCGATATTGTGTTTTATGTATAATTCACACTTCAATTGTTGTGCACCTTTTGCAATTAGTGGCAGCTAAGGGTAGCAGGTCGGTTGGTTGCCTGTCAGATTTTGATAATGCTTCTAAGGTCGATTATCTAAAATCTTGGGGGGGCTGTGACGCACCCAGTGCGTGGCAACGCAACCTGATTGTACTCCTTGGTACTCCACTGTACCGCCCGTACCACTGTACCGTGCTGGCTGCCTATATTGAGTGTGACAACGTATAACTATGTTCTTTGTATCTCTGCAAACGTCTCGTCATGTGCTAACCAGTGGTGGGTTTTGTTTTAAGCCATGTCGAGACCTTCCATTTAATGTGTAGTATCAATAGAGAAGTTGATAGATAAGACAATGGGAGTTCAGAGAGAGAGAGTGAGTTAGGCTTCAGAGCGAGAGGGTAGCAATGCGCCACGCTGCCGGGGGGGTGGTTGCCAGACGTATGGACTGGTTGACAGCCTTGCGCTTATAGCTAGGCGCGACAGGGTTGGTAGTCCATTGCCGCCTGCCTATGCTGCCTGGGCTGCCCATGTTGTCGTACTGCACATTGCCTGGAGGCTCGCTGTGTGTTCCATGATCAGGTTGCCTAGAACCTTTGAGATTCTAACATCCCTTGCCCTCTCTCCCAACTTCTCACGGTTGCACTCTTTCTCTCTGACGACATTACTCTCATTTCATTCTTCTCTCTATTTAAATGCATAACCTTCCCTTGAGGTCCTAAAGGAGTTTCAGCACTCACCTCTCGTATTACTCTTAGGACAAGCATATATTTACATGTATTAGATTTAAGGGGTTAATGTGAACAGCGATCTTCTTGATGAGGATAGTTGGTGAACGTTCTACATGTTCACGAGTTATATGCCCAGCTCATCATCCAATTTGTGACTAGACTAGTGCCATGTGTAAGAGCCCGACCATGCCCAGGAGTTGTCTGTAGATGGGCGAGGACTTAGCCTTGATTTGCCTACCGAGCCAGGAGCGAGTGTAGTACCAGAGACTACAGCTCGCTCGTAGTGCCGGTATAGTAGAGTAACGTAATTTATCTGTCCTTGTGTTCTCTGCAGTCTTTTCCTGGGTTCTCGCTTTCGGTGCTGGGACTCGTTGTTCCTGTGACTTGGCCTGCTAGCTAGAACACATGGGGATGATGAGTGGGTTATATCTTTATTTTACTATGCATTGCAGCTCTCTTTAAGTTTATGTATGTAACACTTTACAATACACATTACTCACACACAAGACAACACTATTAATACTTTCATGTATCAATTAACTGCACTGTCGTTTTGCTGCTGTGTCCGGAGTTCTGTTGCGTAGGGCGCATACGGACTCAGAGGGGAGACAGAGTGAGAGAAGCGAAGTAGCCTATGCGGTAGTAGGCTACCGGCGCAGTACTGTTGCCTGCAACCTTTTAGTTATTCCAAGTATAGATTCATTCTTATAATAAGTGACTACTATTTATGTTCCTTCCATGTGTATTATTAGGTATCTACTGGATCATGAACATCTTGTATGCCACATGCTAGTGCATGTTAGTAGGGGACAGTTATTCTAGTGCACGCGCTTTCAAGTAGGCGTGTACATTTGTCATTTAGCATTTCACTGTCATACCTTTAGCCTGCTTCTATTCTACATTATTAGAGGCTTAATATTAACGTAGTTTCTTGAGTATTGCATTTCTTTAGTAATAACGTAACCTATAAATGTCTGAGGGAGTTTAGCCTCATAGCCTACCCCTGTTGTACACTTTCGCCGAGTTAAGGTACCTCGTTACCATAGACGATAACTCTGTAGGGCGTTGGTGCTTTTGTTGTCTGGAGCATATAGTATTTGGGACTGGAATCGAGCGTGTCGTTGTCACATAAGCCATTTCTGTCCTACGATCAAGAATCCCGAATATGTATTGCCGATCCAGCCGTAACACGGGGCGTACACGCATACAATCACCCACGTTTGTATTCCTACTTTCATTCTCACCCACACAATCCTTGAACCCACAGACCCATACTCTCTTACACATTCCTTCCATTTGCTACTTACAAACAAACATGCACCTTCTCTCGCTGTTCCTTCACTCACTCCAGCACACACACCCATTCCACACTCCCACTCTCTCACATCTGAACCTTTCCATTTGGTCTCTGTCATTCCACATACATCCAGCCTGGCATTCACTAACACTTCCAGAACCTCTCTCTCTTTTGTGCCATCATTCATGCCACTAACATTCCATGTAACCATTCTCAGAATGTCCGAAGGCATGTCCTTAGTCGGTCGTGGTTCGTCAACGTTGGTTCCGTCCGCATCCGAGGCTGTTCGTTCGTTTTTTTTTGCTTAGATATTTTTTCCAGGTGGGGGTCGCAAGCCCACCGACCCAACCTCTTTAGCGCCTCTTACGACACGCAGAAGGCACGTGGGGCATATTCTATTCCCTAACCCCCAGGGGGTTATTATTTATTCTATAAAGAAATTTAAAACAAACATTACTTATATTTATTCAAACTACAACATCAATTAAATTTAGAGGGCATAAATAGGTAAATTTTATCAGTAGGCCAATTATTGGGAATATCCAAAGATCTATAGTTTAAAACTAGGAAACAACCGGGCTCCGAGTGGCAGTGGAGAATTGCCAGCGGTAGCCAGATTTTAGGACTTTGGTCCGAGAGTTAAAATAATTGAGTCATCACTTCTTAGTGCGATTGTACATATGCTACCTACAGAGTATTATAATGTAGGGAAGGACGTGATGAAGGTGTGAGAAGGATTTGTGGTGGAAGGACGAAAAAGATGGAGGGAAAGATGAGAGTCTGTGGCGTGTGTCATCCCCCCCCCCCCCCCCCCCGCCTGTCGTGTTACTGAGGGATGCTTGGGCAGTTGTGTGTGAGAGTACACATTGTGCACGAAAAGCACGTCGTGCACGTGTACATACACCCCAGGCAGGCATGTGGCGGCAGTGCTGCAGGAGTAGTACTTCGTCCTCCAAACCACAACTGATTTCCTCCCCGTGGTCGCCCACCCACGTTCCTCTTTATTCCCTCAACCTGCCCATCACATGGCTATTGCCGGACAAAGAAGTACATCTCTTCTCGATGTATACCAGGTAACTGATGTGTCTCTGAGATTAATGGGTTGTAGAATTTTGAGTTGCCTAGTGTCACTATGCGGCACTAAAGAATGGGGGTCGTTTGCATACTGGCGCGTTTTATATTAGGCTGTAAAGTTTGTGTCTACGCTAGAGCGTCATATGGCGGTTCCGCCCAAAACTATCAAATGACGCTACCGCGTCTTATGAACTTACTGTAATATCTCAATAATAAGTTATATGACGTTCTAGTGTCATTTTGGCCTCAGTAAGTTAGGTAAGTTAGATCAGAATCTGTCGATTGATAGCAACCCCAAATTTCTCCGACTCCTAACGGTCCCTCAGTGTAAGATTGACTATTGTGGGGAAAATACCGGGCGGTCCGCCTCCTCGTCAGTAAGTTAACTATTCCTGTCTGAGGGAGTTAATAGAATTTATATGTTTGGAATAAATATCATGTGATATTACCAATACCAACTGTTCAAATTTTGATCATGCATGCTTGATAAATTCAATATTTTTGTTATCAGTCATTAACCCCCCAAAATCGGAGCCGTTTGTAACATCTACTACCTGCCAAGCAGGCATATTTACCCTAAACAAGCTTCATTCCATGCTGTTTTTCATGCATGAAGAAGAGCCAGAGCGTAATACAATTATGTATCCGTGAAAGGGCGATAATAGAGCTTTCCAATGACACCTGAATCATCCTTGTACGACCACGTGTTATCCTGTAGCAATCGAGCAACCGAAGGTGAAAAATCCTAAAATGAGGTAATTTCCCCAGTTTTTCCTGGTCTCGCGAGGCCGAGTGTGTGGGATGTTACAGCGGCGGTCTTAGTAGAGGCACCGTGGTCGTGCTGAACGGTCAGAGCCCGCTCATCATCAGAGGCAACCGAGGACCGCCAGCGATGAGGACCGAGGACAGTCATGAACATTAATGTAGATCCGACCAGAACCAAACATTTTATTAAAGGAGCGTTCTGAGAGTTCTAAAATCACAAATTTAAAGGTTTTATATGCAAACGCTCGTAGCATACGCAATACATTTTCAGATTTAGAGGAACTTGTTTTTACAGAAAATTATATGACGTGATTGGCATAACAGAATCTTGGCTCAATATAGAAGACAGACTTTTTAGCAGAATATTCACTTCCCGGTTATGTAATGTTTGAGAAAAGCCGAATAAATCGAAATGGAGGTGGCGTGTTACTTTTTATCAAAGAAAGTCTTAACCCGACCCTCTTGTCAAAACCTCAAATTGTGAACGTTAACACAGTCATCCTTTGTGCTAATAAAGAATAATAAAGGTACAAAAATAATACTTGCATTAATATACAAGCCTCCAGCTCAATCAGTGCAAACTGACCGAGAAATTTACGAACAAATTGCAGATGTAAGTAACTCACCAGATACCGTAATTTTTGGCGACTTTAATTTACCTGTGACCAAGTGGGGTAATACTCTTACTTCACACTCTGGACATGACTTGTATGCGAACTTGCAAGAGAGTTCGCTCTATCAATTTGTTCGATCGCCTACCCGTGGTAATAACGTTCTTGACCTTGTACTTGGAACAAAAGAAGAATTAATAGAGAATTTGAATGTTGGTGATGAATTCAGTAACAGCGACCATCGTACGATAAATTTCAGTTTAAAGTTTACTAGTAACGAACCAAATAGCAGTATCGAAAAAGTCCCTAATTTCAAGAAAGCAAACTTCCATAAACTTAGAGCTATGTTTAAAGATACTGACTGGAGCTTTCTAAATAACAATAACGACATAAATACATCTTGGGCATTATTTGCAACCACCTACCTAAAATCAGTGCAAGACTGCATACAATCGAAAATACGGCGTACAGTCCATAATGATAGGCCCAAATGATGGAATAAAGAGATTTCAGACAGCTTACTTGCTAAAAAGATTGCTAATGATAGATTAAAATCCTCACAAAATGACGAAGAACGGGTGAAATTTGTAAAACTACGACGCAAAGCCAGAAAGTTAATTGAGCAAAGTAAAAAGATCCTGCAGTTACATGTTGCGAATCAAAGTAAAGCAAACCCGAAATAATTCAATAGTTATATCAGAAAGAAAAAAGTAGTTACTTCAACTGTTGGACCGTTAGTCGATGAAAATGGAGAATACACCAAAGACGAAGTACAAATGAGTAATGCCCTCAATACCTTCTTTGCATCAGTTTTCACAACAGAAGACCTCAGTGATATCTCTACCACATCGCCGATTCAAATTGATAATTCTGATGTTTTAAGCAATATCACCATTACAGAGAGAGAAGTATTGACATTTTTAGATAAACTCAAGGTAAATAATACGCCTGGACCTGATACAATCTCACCTAGAGTTCTACAGGAAGCTAAGGATGAGCTCTCCAAGCCACTGACATTGCTATTCAATAGATCCTTGCAGTCTGGAACTATGCCTGATCAGTGGAAGCTAGCCAACGTAACACCGGTATTAAAAAAAAGGCAGCAAATCCCTACCCAGTAACTATCGTCCAATTAGCTTTACCTCAGTTGTATGTAAAATGCTAGAAACACTCATAAGAGACAGACTCACAAATCACTTAGAGGAAAATAACATACTTAAAGATACTCAACACGGCTTTCGTAAAAAAACGTTCCTGTTTAACAAACCTCTTGGACTTCTTCCACGATATCCTCAACCTCTATGATGAGAGTAAAGCTGTAGATATTATATACCTTGATTTTCAAAAGGCCTTTGACAGAGTTCCCCACAAACGTTTACTGCTAAAACTAAAAGCACATGGAATACAAGACGGTGTGTTGAAATTAATAGAAAATTGGCTCAGTGACAGAAAGCAAGGAGTAGTCATAAATGGAAAGGCATCTAAATGGACAAATGTAAGTAGTGTGGTATCCCAGGGATCGGTACTAGGACCAGTTCTCTTTCTAATTTACATCAACGACATAGATGAGGGTCTCACCTGTACAATCTCACAATTTGCTGACGATACAAAAATTGCAAAATTAGAGAAGCGAAAAAAGATGCAAACGAAAGGTGGGGCCAAAGGCTGAGTGAGAATTTTGAAGAACGAAAGAAGATGTTCTGGAAGGAGGTAAATAAAGTAAGGAAAGGAGGACAAAAGAGGGAAGAGTCAGTGAAAGATGAAAATGGAGAATTACTAGTGGAACCAGTTGAAGTGAGGAAAAGATATGCCGAGTATTTTGAATCTTTGTTAAATACAAGAGATGGAAGAGAAGCAGTGATTGAAGCAGAGGTGGATGGAGATAGGTTACCCAGGCCACCCAGGTGGCAGGAAATGAATGAAAGGATTGAGGAAAATGAGGTGAAAGAAGCAGTGAAACAAATGAGAGCGGGAAAAGCAGAAGGTTTGGATGGTATTGCTGTGGAGTGTATAAAGAAGGGTGGAGATGTGATAATAGATTGGTTGGTGAGACTTTTCAATGTGTGCTTTGCTGTGTCAATGGTACCAATAGACTGGAAGAGTGCATGTATTGTGCCGTTGTACAAGGGGAAGGGAGATCGGCAGGAGTGTTCAAGTTATAGAGGTATTAGTTTATTGTCAGTGGTTGGAAAGCTGTATGGCAGGGTGTTGATAGAGAGGATAATAAAGTGTACGGAAGTTGCAATAGGAGAAGAACAGTGCGGTTTTAGGAGGGGAAGAGGGTGCGTGGATCAGATGTTTGCAGTAAGACAGTTATGCGAGAAGTATTTAGAGAAGCATAAGGAGATATTTTGGGCTTTTATGGACTTGGAAAAAGCGTATGATCGTGTGGACCGTGAAGCAATGTGGAAGGTGTTAAGGATTTATGAAATAGGAGGAAATTTGTTAGAAGCAGTTAAGAGTTTTTATGAAGGGAGCAGAGCATGTGTGAGAGTAGGAAATGGTGAGTTGAGTGAATGGTTTGAGGTAAAGGTAGGTTTGCGACAGGGTTGTGTAATGTCACCATGGCTGTTTAATATGTTTATGGATGGTGTGGTGAGGGAGGTGAAAAGGAGAACTATGGGAAGAGGATTGGGTTTAGTAGGAAAGAATGGTAGAGATTGGGAGTTGAATCAGTTGCTGTTCGCTGATGACACAGCATTGGTGGCGGATTCTGATGAGAAACTGCAGCAGGTAGTCAAAGAGTTTGGTGTGGTTTGTGGAAGGAGGAAACTGAAGGTGAACGTCAATAAAAGTAAAGTAAAGGTGTGTAATAGGGGAGAGCATAGGGTGAATCTAGATGTGAGGCTGGATGGGGAAATATTGGAACAAGTAGAGTGTTTTAAATATCTAGGAGGAACAATAAGCAGGAGTGGAGGTATGGAAGTGGAGGTAAAACAGAGAGTGTGTGAAGGAAGGAAGGTTTTCGGAGCAATGGGAAGTATGTGGAAGACGAGAAATCTCGGAGTGAAAGTAAAAAGTGCACTGTATCAAGGAATTGTTGTGCCAACAGTGATGTATGGGGCTGAGACATGGGCTCTGAAGAAAAAGGAGAAAAGAGGGCTGGATGTGATGGAGATGAGCTGCTTGAGGAGTATGTGTGGAGTTACTCGTAGAGACAGATTGAGGAATGAAGAGATACGTAGGAGAGTGGGGCAGCAGGAACATTTGTCAGCCAGAGTGGACAGAAGGGTGCTGAGCTGGTATGGTCATGTTGAACGAATGGGAGATGAAAGGCTTACAAAGAGAATATGTGAGTCAGATACAAGGGGAGATAGAAGGGCAGGAAGACCCCCATTGAGATGGAGAGACTGTGTAAGAAAGGCTTTGGATGATAGAGGAATGACTATAGATCAGGCAGGGGAAGTGGTGGTGGACAGGAGTGAATGGAGAATGCTTGTGAATAGTTGAGTGAACACGTGGTCATTTGGAGTAAGGGGTCGGGCGCAAGTTGGACTAGATAATAGTCCATCAGGCGCCTGGCCCGGGGAGACGATTAATATGAAGGGTGTGCCTGGAAGTGTGGTGGGAGGGCTTGTGGCTTTGGCTCCGCTGCATGTCTGCCTGCCGAGATCGGAACCTCTCCGGGTGGTCAGGGGCCGGGGGAGTGCTGGAGCGACCTTGGTAACCCTGGTCTCTGGGTCTTCTCCTGGGTGACCTGGATGTGTGAGAGTTTGTGTTTTTTATCTGTGTTTATTTTTTGTTTTATGATGTTTTTGTGTTTTCCCTGTTCTTGCTCTGTCTTGAGTCGGCTACCCCCAAAATGGGGATTGGGCCTGAGCATATAGATAGATAGATAGACAAAAATTGCAAATAGCGTACTCTCAAAAGAAACAAATTTCTAGATAAGTTGTCATGTTGGGCCCAAATTTGGCAAATGAGTTTCAATACGGATAAATGTGAAGTACTACATATCCGATACCAAAATGAGAAAGCAAACTATTCGATGAATGGCACTCAGCTTAAGAATGTAAACAGAGAAACCGATCTGGGAGTAACAATATCAAGTAACCTAAAACCGAGTCAACAATGTTCAGAAGTTGTTAAGAAAGCAATCAAAATAATTGGCTTTATAGGCAGGTCATTTGAGCATAAATCCAAAGAAGTTATCCTAACCCTTTACAATTCCTTAGTCGGCCCTCTTCTGGAATACTGCGTTCAATCCTGGTGCCCGTATTACCAAAAAGATATAGACAAGCTAGAACGAGTTCAACGCAGAGTTACCAAAATGATACCTAGCCTAAAGAACAAACCATGCGAGGAACGTCTTAGGGAATTAAATCTATTTCCTTTAACCCAACGCAGATTAAGAGGCGACTTAATTCAAGTGTTCAAAATCATCAAAGGCATCGACAATATGAACTGTAGTAAGTACTTCACTATCGACCAATCTAATTACACGCGGGGAAACGGTTGCAAAATTATTGGTAAATCTTTTAACTCACACGAATCAAAGAATTTCTTCTTCAATCGAATTGTCAACTACTTCGCGTAGACAAATATCTTGCATCTAACCCGCGACTGACTGCGTTTTTAAATGAATAACTTTATTTTATTCCCCCTTCAGTTACTAACCCATCTGTCCCCTACTAACTTCCTAAACCTACCTCCTGTCACGGACATTAGTTCCAGGGCAGTAGTTCCCATTCCAATGTTCCCTTACCCACTCTAAACCACTGTTTGGACACTTGATCCTCAGTGTTTTGGAGGACAAGCAGCCTAGAAGGGTCACTAAACTGTTGTTGCTTGATTTCCTTTGTACTCCTTTGTACTCCCAACGCACATACTATCTCTCAGAGCCCCGAATGTGCTCAGAATGCCGCCCGTCATTATGACGGGGTCCGCTTCATTGTCCATTTATCTCTAGCCCGTCATATGACGGGAGTGAAGTGTTTTTAAAGTGAGATAAGTGTTTTTGAAGTGAGTTTAGTGTTTTTAAAGTGAGTTAAGTGTTTTTAAGTGAGTGAAGTTATCTGAAGAAAGTGATCATCACCATGCCTCGTGCCTTTACGAACTGCGCCGGTAGGTTTGGTGCTTCCATGTTTGCTCCTGCCGATCCACAAGTCTGCCGACTCTGCCAGCAACGAGAGGATTTGACAGCAAAATTGGATGAAGCCCACAACAAGATCAACACCCTCACCAGGAAGCTGGAATCACTCAAAGAGTTTGTAACACTCAACGTTGGAGTATCACTATCTCCAATTGTTTCAACTCCAACATCCACCACCGCCCCAACGTCATCTGCCAACAATCCAACACCTGCAGTAGCCACTGCAGCAGATGCTTCTGACGAACCTGAGCCGACATCAAACCAGGACAGCCGCCCTGTTCACCTTAGTCTCTCTCCCACTCCTCGTGCAAGAAGCCTGCTAGCACGAACAGTACCAACCCCTCGCCCCCGTTCTAACCACTCCTCTCCCCGACCTGTACGCAGAGTCCCGCCGCCACAGGTTTCCGGATTTACACCAGTGAGGAATGGTGCACGGCCAACGCAGAAAAGGTCTCATCTACCAGTCACAATGTCAAACAGATTTGAGATATTGGTAGAGATGGAAGACGAACCAGAAGAGACCAGGGTCATTGGGGATTCCATCCTACGAGGACAGGTCGAAGAGTTCTGCGACAGAGTCCCAAATCGACGAAAAAGATTTTGCATCCCAGGAGCTGGACTGGACGACATTGTGGAAGCCTTCGAAGATACCACAAAGGATGCAAATGAAAATACCCTTTTTGTCATCCATGCTGGTTCAAATGACGTCATGCGCACCAGATCCGAAGAGTTGATGGAGAAATATTGCAAGATGAACCAGCACTACAAAAACAAGTCAAGGAATATCATCATCTCAGGCATTCTCCCCAAGATCGACGCACCTGACAAATTCTACGACAAGGCCTTCAGCACAAATAGCCGACTAAAATATTCGTGTCTGAGGGAAGAAGTTGAATTCATCAACCTCTGGGACAACTTCTACAACCAGCCTACTCTGTTCTGCAAGGATGGCATTCATCTAAACCCTGTGGGTTCAGCACGCATGGGTCGTCTCCTAAATGAAGCAGTCCGCAGCCATGGATCAAAAAACGCCATCCGAGAAGAAGCAGCAGTGACATAAATCATCCAACGCCAAGCAAAAAACAGAGGCAACCGAGGACCACCAGCGATAAGGACCGAAGACAGCGAGGACCGAGGACAGCCATGAACATAAATGTAGATCCGACAAGAACCAAAAATATTATTAAAGAGCGTTCTGTGAGTTCTAAAATAACAAATTTAAAGGTTTTCTATGCAAACGCTCGTAGCATACGCAATAAATTTTCAGATTTAGAGGAGCTAGTGTTTACAGAAAATTATGATGTGATTGGCATAACAGAATCTTGGCTCAATACAGAAGATAGAGACTTTTTAGCAGAGTATTCACTTTCCGGTTATTTAATGTTTGAGAAAAGCCGAATAAATCGAAATGGAGGTGGCGTTTTACTTTATATCAAAGAAAGTCTTAACCCTACCCTCTTGTCAAAACCTCAAATTGTGAACGTCGACACATCTTTTGTGCTAATAAAGAATAATAAAGGTACAAAAATAATACTTGCGTTAATATACAGACCTCCAGCTCAATCAGTGCAAACTGACCGAGAAATTTACGAACAAATTGCAGATGTAAGTAACTCACAAGATACCATAATTTTTGGCGACTTTAATTTACCTGTGACCAAGTGGGGCGATACTCTTACTTCACACTCCGGACATGACTTGTATACGAACTTGCAAGAGAGTTCGCTTTATCAATTTGTTCGAACGCCGACCCGTGGTAATAACGTTCTTGACATTGTACTTGCAACAAAAGAAGAATTGATAGAGAATTTGAATGTTGGTGATGAATTCAGTAACAGCGACCATCGTACGATAACTTTCACTTTAAAGTTTATTAGTAACGAACCAAATAGTAGCATCGAAAAAGTCCCTAATTTCAAGAAAGCAAACTTCCATAAACTTAGAGCTATGTTTAAAGAATCTGACTGGAGCTTTTTAATTAACAATAACGACATAAATACATCTTGGAAGTTATTCGAAACCACTTACCTAAAAGCAGTGCAAGACTGCATACCATTGAAAATACGGTGTCCAGGCCATAATAATAAGCCCAAATGGTGGAATAAAGATATTTCAAACTGCTTGCTTGCTAAAAAATTTGCTAATGATAGATTAAAATCCTCACAAAATGACGGAGAACAGAACGGGTGAAATTTGTAGAGCTACGACGCAAAGCCAAAAAGTTAATTAAGCAAAGTAAAAAGACCTTAGAGTTACATATTGTGAATCAAAGTAAAACAAACCCGAACAAATTCTATAGTTATATCAGAAAGAAAAAAGTAGTTACTTCAACTGTTGGACCGTTAGTCGATGAAAATGGAGAATACACCAAAGACGAAGTACAAATGAGTAATGCCCTCAATACCTTCTTTGCATCAGTTTTTACAACAGAAGACCTCAGTGATATCCCTACACCATCGCCGATTCAGATTGATAATTCAGATGTTCTAAGCAATATCACCGTTACAGAGAGAGAAGTATTGAATTGTTTAGATAAACTCCAGGTAAATAAAACACCTGGACCTGATACAATCTCGCCTAGAGTTCTAAAGGAAGCTAAGGATGAGCTCTCCAAACCACTGACATTACTATTCAATAAATCCTTGCAGTCTGGAACTATGCCTGATCAGTGGAAGCTAGCCAACGTAACACCGATAATCAAAAAAGGCAGCAAATCCCTACCCAGTAACTATCGTCCAATTAGCTTAACCTCAGTTGTATGTAAAATGCTAGAAACGGTCATACGAGACAGACTCGTAAATCACTTAGAGGAAAATAACATACTTAAAGATACTCAACACGGCTTTCGTAAAAAAAACGTTCCTGTTTAACAAACCTCTTGGACTTCTTCCACGATATCGTCAACCTCTACGATGAGAGTAAAGCTGTAGATATTATATACCTTGATTTTTAAAAGGCCTTTGACAAAGTTCCCCACAAACGTTTACTGCTAAAACTAAAAGCGCATGGAATACAAGACGGTGTGTTGAAATGGATAGAAAATTGGCTCAGCAACCGAAAGCAAAGAGTAGTCATAAACGGTAAGGCATCTAAATGGACCAATGTAAGTAGCGGGGTACCCCAGGGATCGGTACTAGGACCAATTATCTTTCTAATTTACATCAACGACATAGATGAGGGTCTCACCTGTACAATCTCAAAATTTGCTGACGATACAAAAATTGCAAATAGCGTACTCTCAAAAGAACAAGTTGACGATATGCAACACAATCTAGATAAATTGTCATGTTGGGCCCAAATTTGGCAAATGAGTTTCAATGCGGATAAATGTAAAGTACTACATATCGGATACCTAAATGAGAAAGCAAACTATTCGATGAATGGCACTCAGCTTAAGAATGTAAACAGAGAAACCGATCTGGGAGTAACAATATTGAGTAACCTAAAACTGAATCAACAATGTTCAGAATTTGTTAAAGAAGGCAAACAAAGTAATTGGCTTTATAAGCAGGTAATTTGAGCATAAATCCAAAGAAGTTATCCTAACCTTTTACAATTCCTTAGTCCGCCCTCTTCTGGAATACTGTGTTCAATCCTTTTTTTTTTTTTTTTTTTTTTTCTATATTCCAACTTACTTCCTCTCGGGCGTAGGCTGAGAGCCTTAACATTCACCGCTTTACAATGAACAGTGAAGCCCGTGAGGTCTTGTTCCAGTCTAGGGAGTGAGACATGTGAAGCACGTAGAGTACAACGAGCACCTGCCATCTTGCCTTCACATGAGGCAAGGTGCTCACTCATGGCCCGAAACGACCCCATCTCTGAAGCCACCTCGTTCCCGTGCTTCACTGTCTCACCCCATACACTCGGACTCTCACACTTACACACACAACGCCACCTGTTGAGCAGATAACTCACCAGGCATTGCACCCCTATAGCATATTTTGAATATGGGAATATTCATACAGTGCTATTTAATCAGGGAACAATGAGGGTATTTTATTGACGTTTCGGTGGGCTTGTGGTAATGCACTGATACCAGGTACAGCACAAATTCCATCCCAATAATATCTTCCCATGTGCCCTTATTACCAAAAAGATATAAACAAGCTAGAACGAGTTCCACGTAGAGTTACCAAAATGATACCTAGCCTAAAGAACAAACCATACGAAGAGCGTCTTAGAGAATTAAATCTATTTCCTTTAACCCAGCGCAGACTAAGAGGTGACTTAATTCAAGTGTTCAAAATCATCAAAGGCATCGACAATATGAACTGTAGTAAGTACTTCACTATCGACCAATCTAATTACACGCAGGGAAACGGTTGCAAAATTATTGGTAAATCTTTTAACTCGCACGAATCTAAGAATTTCTTCTTCAATCGAGTTGTCAACTTGTGGAATGGGCTTCCCCGAAACGTTATAGACTGCATCACCGTTAATTCATTTAAACTCCGCCTAGACAAATATCTCGCATCAAACCCGCGACTGACTGCGTTAGTAAATTAATATCTTTATTTTATCCCCCCCTCAGTTACTAACCCCTCTGTCCTCTACTAACTTCCTAATTCTGCCACGGACTTTAGTTCCAGGGCAGTAATTCCCTTTCCAATGTTCCCTTACCCACTCTAAACCACTGTTTGGACACTTGATCCTCAGTGTTTTGGAGGACAAGCAACCTAGAAGGGTCACTATATCTGTTGTTGCTTGATTTCCTGTGTACTCCTGTGTACCGCCAGTTAGGTGTTAATGACATATCAAAAACTGCATTTGAGCGAAACTCTTGAAAACACAAACAAATGTTTGTGGGAGTAGATTTAGAGGATATATGAAGATGTGTATGGTTTTGTGTTCGATATTCGATTTCAAATGGTAAAGATGGCAATCTTTTTTTATATTATATCTCAACAACAAAAAGCTAAGCGGTTTAGGTATTTAGAGTCCGCAAATACAGGTTAAATGTGAGTATGATTCAATTTGAAAATATTGCATTTTTTATGGTATGATGTCACTCTCATCCTCAAATCATTGAAATATTGTCACACAACCAGTGAGCTGTCATATAGTATTTTGGACATCTGGATGTCCTAACCCGATTTAAATGGCTTCGAGGCATTCTGGGGACGCCCTGTACTCAGTTAGCAGGTAACTGACGCTTAAGTGTGGTGTGGTCCTTAGTCTGTTTTTGTTTTCATCAACAAACGTAATGATGAATGCAGAGTAATCCCCCAAAACACCCTACATAACACATGTTGCACTAGCATTGCATATTATAACATTATAGTAACATTTTTGGAACGTTCCTGCAACAGTGCAAGACATTAGATTGTTTGTTTAGCTATCACATGGTAAGGTAACAGTATTGAGTGTTCTACTGCATATATGATGAGTGATGCAATATTATACTCTGTGAACGAATTAAATAGATATTGTGAGCCAAAATTTGTATTATTATATTGTTATGTTGTATTAATATGTTTACTTAATGCCTATTGTCTAGCTATATTATAGGTTTGAGTCCCGAAGGGAAGAAGGAAAACCTAATATTTAGTAGTGGCCCCGGAATCATTGACGATGCGCCTTAACATTGTTTATGGCCAATCTTTGAACTCAAGCTTGTATGTCAAACTTCCCGCCCGGGAGAGATCAAAATACGATTGCCACACATCATGAGCGAAACGCTCTTAAAAACCACTCACGGACTCGTCCTATATGATGTGGGTACCTCTACTAGAAAAACTAGCAAAAAATAATGTAAAAAATATAAATTAAACTCGAACTTAGCATTGCGCTTCCCATGCGTCTGCTGTTCCGCACGCTTCGCCTCACTCATCGAAGCGATTTCTCGTCCTTAAACTGATATATCAAGACTCTCAAAATGTAGCAGATGAATGCGAAGGGGATGGAAGGGAGGGCCAAAATCGTCAATGATTCCGGGGCCACTACTAAATATTAGGATTTCCTTCTTCCCTTCGGGACTCAAACCTATAATTTATTAGTGGCCCCTTCATCATTGACAATGCGCCTGATATCTCAAGTCTGGAGGGGGACATTCATCATAACCACTAACAAATTACTAAGGTTTATAGAGAAACACTTACGAAAAAGATCATCGTTTCATAAAAAATAATAAAAGAGTTTACAGGCGGTGTCTCTTAAAGGTTGCCTGTTGTGTAGCACCGTTACGTTTGACAGAACAGTTGGAGTTACACCTACATAAACTATACAATTAACTTATAAATACATAAATAAATCAATATCTCGTCTTTTAGAAAATACTGATAATATGGTGGCCTATATACATATATGGCCTACAGGTACTCTATTACAAATAGATTTGTACTTTTGCCCTTAATCCTATCCTTAAGATTATTGAGCATAAATTAATACTCTATTGCCATACATAAGGTGATGGGCTGGTCTATCAGAGTGAGAACTTAGCGATCTCTGCCATACCCATAGCTTACTCTGACTGTTCCTTTTACTTATATATTTTCTAGATCTCAAGTGACGGCGTCTCTTCCGTGGATTGACCTCCCAATCTACCAAGATTGGAAGCCAAAGCGTCACATTTTTTCCTTTGCCCCTCAACTTTCTCTTCATAGTTGCTGAGGGGCACAGGGCCCTGGGTGGGGCTTTGGTTTCCCAGGCGTTTCCGCTCCCTCCTCAGCTCCCCGCCACGGAGTGGCTTCGGTCACTCCAGGCTTTATTGTGGTCGGCAGGGAGGGTTCTGTGGGGGCGCTCTGTTATGGTCTTGGCCTTGCTCGGGGCCTTGGGGCTGTTCGGCCAGGCAGCTTGGGGATCAACAACAACAACAACAACAACATAAAGTAAAATAAAATGTCCTGACTAGACTTAAGTTAGTCTAAGGAATAGGTTATCACATGACCCTAATTCTCATCATGTTGTATCACATAGGAGGCAGGTTAGAGGCCCTAGCTAGGACCCCCCCCCCCCTTTCTTATACTGTACGAAAATAGCTTAAAACTAGACTCTCTGCCTTAATGCTACACATGTGCGAGAAGGTTTCATGAGATTAACAGACAGGTAACGTGTTAGAAATGTATGAATGGACGACCACAGCTTGGTCTGTTGAATATCATCGAGTGAGTAATTATGTAAGAACCTGAGTGAGGCAGCCCACTTCCGGATATCGTGTGATCTAGCAAGAACGCCCGGATTACTCTCTCTAATCACCTCTACTAATAGCACAGCCAGCTGTTATTTTTGAAGACGTTTACCTGTCCGTGAAACCCAGAGGGACCCTGCCTGAGCTGGCTGAGATTCCCGCATATATAAAATGAGTGATTGCACCGGGCAAAGTAAATGGTGCTTATCGCCCTGTTTCAGAACTGGAACTTCAAACTCTGTAAAAACATGATTCCTGTGTTCATTTTTAGCAATTAAATTAGGAGCAGGTGCAATATGGACACTCATGTTGCGCCTCGAAAACCTTAAACAAGATGGCTCCGAACTCATCGCCGCCAACTCAGACACCCTGTCACCCGTGGCCAGTGCCATCAGAAAAATGGCTTTCTTTTTCTTAAGTCTTAAATCGAAAGGAGGATTATGACAATATTTACGGGAGTAAAGCATTTCAAGGGTCAAATCAAGAGACCAGGTGGGTGTGAGTTGACGTGGAGGAGGGCGAAGCCGGAAGCAAGACCACATGAATCCCTTCTCCTCCGCCTCTGGCACGGACAAACCAGTTAGATCGAAAAAAGGTGTCCAAATTACTGTGAGGTGATTCCTTAATGTTACAACTGACAACTTTTGCATTTCAAAAAGGTAATTTAAATAATTAAACACCAGAGCCACTGAGGACTGTCGTTGGTCAGTTTCTACGATCCAGGTAGTAAAACATTTCCAGTGAGATTGATACTGTCTTTGTGTTGCTAATGTATACTGATTAATCAACTTGTGATTCACGGCTTCCCCAAACTGGCCTAGCCACTTGGCCTTCTGAATATCCACAAGGCGAAAGTCAGCGAGGTCTTGAGGTTTCCAATTGTGTCTAAGTGGAAGTACGAGATCGGAAGCGACACCGGGTTCCTGCACCACGTCTTCAATTGATTGTACTAAACTTGAGCTGGCCACAACTGCGCGATCATCGATACCATGCCTCGATAACCTCGTAGTTTGTGAACTACTTTGCACATTAAGG
The DNA here is from genome assembly GCA_037953745.1 of Lithodes maja. Lineage (NCBI taxonomy): Eukaryota > Metazoa > Arthropoda > Malacostraca > Decapoda > Lithodidae > Lithodes > Lithodes maja. The sequence continues at coordinate 21,198 of JBAKBP010019862.1, forward strand.
ATGGTTCTGGAGGTGGAAATAGATAAATGGAGATCCATTTGTTCCAGTCTACCAGAAATGCGTCCGGACCCCCCGCCGGAGTCTAACTCCAGCGTGTGAGATACTGATACCTGTGGTTTGCCTCCGACGCGAACAAGTCCACTTGTGGACGGTACTACCGGCTCTACAATCATCTCTTGAAAGATGTTTTGCTTGAGAGCCCATTCTACTTGAGTGCTCTGTCTCCGAGACAGAGCGTCTGCCCATACGTTCGCCACGCCGGGCAGATATGTTGCATGAAGATAAATCTCTAGCCTTGCAGCTAGACGAAAGATCTTTTCCGACAACCCTTGTAACACTCGAGATCTCGCTGACCCTTGCTTCTGAATGCATGTCACTGCAGTCAGATTTTCCATTCTGAAGGCTAGGGACTTTCCCACCTGGCTTATGCCGTGCTCCTGTAAAAAGAATAGGGTGACTAACAACTCCTTGGCATTGATTTGAAGGTGATTGACCCTGGACCATAGACCCTGACCCTGATGACCTACGTTTGACTGGTAACCCCATCCCAGGGTACCTGACGCGTCCGTATCTATCAAGACCGTCGGAGGAGGAGCTGTCCATGTCAAGGAGGAGTGTATTACTTCTAGCTCCGCCCAAGCCGCCAGGAGGTTGTGGATTAAATTTGGAATTTTCCTTAGTGTTTCCGCTGGCGACAGCGGAAAGCACCTGTTTCCTTCCAAAATAATTTGTTTGACCTTCAGACAACCTAACGGGAAAGTCAGCTGTATCCAATTGAGTGAACCCACCAGAGATTCCCAGATTTTCCTCGTTGTCGTCAGAGAATGAAGGAACCGAAAGAGTTTTCTCCGAAATCTCTGACGGTTGTCTTCGCTCTGACTCAGAGTGAGTAACTCGGTATCCCAGATAAGGCCCACCCATTGGATTTTCCTGGTGGGGATCAAGGAGGACTTTGCTAAGTTCACCTTGAACCCCAAGGCAGCTACATGAGTTAACACCTGTTGTACATGTTGGAGGCAAATTACTTTGGATTGAGCTATTATTAACCAGTCATCGAGGTACCATAATACCATGATCCCTTGATTTAGAAATGGTAGCAAAGCCTGTCGGACTAATTTTGTGAAAATTCGGGGTGCCAGATTTAGACCAAAGGGCATTCTTTGAAAGACAAACGTTTGATCCCCGTTGCTCAAAGCTAGATATTTCTGAAAACGTTTCTTGATGGGGACATGCCAATAGGCTTCTGTTAGATCAATGGAACACATCCAACTCTGCGGCGGGAGTGTCAATCTCATCTGATTCACAGTCAGCATCCTGAACGACTGATTGTGAATGTGGGTGTTCAGGTAAGACAGATCAATCACTGGCCTCATCTGAACACTGTCCCTTTTTGGCACAAGGAATAACCGGGATGTGAACACTGGTTGTGACAAAGGACTGGGGAAAATGATCTGTTTTTGGGCCATCTCGTTGACGACGGATCCCACCTCTAATGAAACACGATTGAATTCTGTGGGGATACGTAAATGGGGTCGCCGGGACCACCGCCATGAGAGGCCTTTCCGAACCACTGTCCTTGCCCATGTTCATCGGGGCCATGCCCGATGGCAACCCCGGAAATTGCCAGTTGCATGACTGATATTGTCCAGCAGTACTACTCTCGGATCCGGCTTGCCTTGCCGTGGCACTGGGAGTGAGAGAGCCTTGTGGTGTCTCAGTATTTTGGGTTGGAGGGTTGTGACTCTGATTTTAGAATGGGGGGGATGAGAGGCCTTGCTACAATCGCTACCGGGTTTACCCCTAGACTGCCCCCTGAATCAACGCCCTCTGCCCCTGGACTGGCCTCGCCCTCGAGAAGCGCCGCTACTTCCAGGGGTTGTATGAGTCTTTGATGACTGAAAGGACTGGGACTTACCACGAAATGAACTCTTAGCATTGAATTTTGTCTTAAATGATTGCTCACCCTTTGGCTTAGAAGTAGTGGCAGGTTGAGAGTCTAATAGAAAATTGACCGTGCGCCAGGCATCGTTAGAGGCAAGAGTTTTAGTGAAGACATTTGACAAAATAGTCTCCTACCGATCTCTACAGGGAGTCTCCATACCAGGTAAACCCTCAGATCCTCAAAGAGAGCCGTTCGAATATCCCCAAGGGACTGAATGGAGTTCTGGAGAAGGAGGCGCCTAGTAAGAGAAAGAGCCTTCTGAGTGCCAGCGTCCCTGACCGACTCAGTCGTCCTGGCCAGAAAGGCCGCAAGCTGGCGACTGAGCAGGTATTGGGACGCTAGTCTCCAGACTTTCTGCCTCATCTTTAAATCTTTATCAATCTGTACCTGTGTGGGAGGACAAAAGGGTTCAGGCAATTGACATAAAAATAGTTTAGGGGCCCCCAAAAAGTAAAAAATATGTTGTGGAATCCCTTCCGCCTTGCCTACCGGCATAGAGAACCAATGATTGTCCTCTTGCGGGGGCTGATGACTGCTCTTATTTGTGATTGTGCTGGCGAACAGCTGGGTCTCTTGTCCCCATGCCGCCCATGGCCCTGACTCCCCCCCTTGAATATGAACGACTGATGTACCAGCATAGTCCCTGAAGGGTATTGAATTCAACTCTGGGGTCATACCCTGTAAAAGTTTCATATCATTGAACCCATCTGACTTCGTCCAATCCGAAAAGGGTTTCCCTGAGGAAGCGGGAAGCAAGGCAGGTCATGGCATGTAGACAAAATAATAAGGATTATATATGGTGGGAATAGCTTTCACACTTACATCAAGTACCTAACTGGATTGGTTCTTGGCCCTTAGTTTCTTAGCATCACTCGCCTCTATTACCCAATGATCCAGAACAGGAGACTCACCTGTAACTGTGGGCTGTGCGACCTCAGGGCGATTAGGCTTAATTACTGACCAAGCGGTATCAGGTCAATATAAAAGGGGCATAGGGCCCTTCTTAAAAGGAATTGATCTATCAAGTGGGGGAGGAAGCAAATCAGAGAACAACTTCAGATTACATGGCAACAAAGCTGCGGCTCCCGAAGTGGTAGCTGCCGGAGTGACAGTGGGGGAAGGCATGTTTACGTCAACCTGAGTTTGAACTGGCACCTGCCCTAGAGATCGCACCGCCGGGGCTACAGGTGCTGAAACTTTTGCCTGTCACTCACCCTTCACCTGTTTCATAAAGTCTAGCCACTCCAGTAATTGCGAACTCGAAATATAAACCCCACTTTCTTGGTCAGTTTGGGATGCGGACTTGGACATCTCTGAGTCCTGCGTTCCCGAGTGCCTAGAAGAAGGACGCTGGCCAGGCTCCTCCTCCTCGGCGTTTACTCCTTGGTGGTGTAAAATGGATCCCGGTGACTGGGCTGGGGGGGCAGGGAAAGCCTCCAACCGAGACTCGCCAGCCCGGGCAGCGGCATCGTGTGTTTCTGTCTGTGATTCGTCGAGAACGTTGAACTCAGAGAGGTCCCGCAGATTCAGATCTGGTATCTCATACTCCATAGGTTCTTGAACTGATGCGGACCGGTCAGAGAAGCTCTCATATTCCTGCCGGCGAGACACAATACTCCTGCCCCTCTCCGATCCCAACACAGGATAGACCTTAGGTTCTGGCTGTACACGGTGTGGGATGGTATATCGGTGAGAGTGGCCTGAGACATTGCTAGCTGTGTCTCTGGGGGCCTCCTGGTGTGACGAAGACTTATGTTCCGGTTGAGGTGGTGGTAACTGAGCCGCCGTCTTCGATGAGGAGGACCTATGTGAATGCTTCCTCCTGTCTTTGTCATCGCCAGCAGAGAGTGCGGCGGAAAAGTCTGAGCGTGGTCTCTTAGACGCCTGTTGAATAGACGGAGACTTGGGCCTGGAAGCATTTCTGGGAGAGCTGGACTGATCACGCCGGGAAGACGAGGAAGGCACGTCCGGCGGATTCTTGGTCCTAGGTCGCTTAGGTTGGCGGGAGGGAGTGTCACGAGTGTCACAGGGGGCGAAGTAACTGACAGCACTTTAACACCTTACGAGCGGCCTAGGAGGTAATTTATATGTACCGCCCAGCGGGGTGTTTTTACCCTAAATATAGTCCATGAGCCAAGACCCGAATTTTGGGATATCGGTACCACCCGGGGTGACTAATTCTCTTAGGTGTTTTTAGCTTGCTACATGTCTCTAGTTTATGTTTTGATATGATAGCCCTTGCACATTGGTAGCTTAATGGTCGTTATCACTTCTTGAATAGACATACCCTACCGAAAATTCCGAAATTTTTTAAAATGTCAAATTTGGGGACAGGAATGCCTAAATGTCAACAAAATGCATATAGTAATTGTCACATTTAATACAAGTCCTGTAAATACACACTAAGCATGCCATGGGCTTGTACATACTATTATGGCAAATTACTACTCCTAAATATCATCTACATCAGACTCGGAATCTGACTGTTGTGCCACCGGCTCTTCTTCAATAGCCGTGATCTGACATGTCTGTAACCTGCACATGTCCGTGCATTTTAGACCATTGCTGAGGCAAGTACACTTAGGGAGTTCGCATGACCGCACACACTTGCAAGACAGTAGCTGCATAACAGCATCTGGTGCTGGTGACCCTCGCATCCAGTTGACGGCAAGCTTACCGTCCTCATCTGTCATCCAACCGCAGTCTGTTGGGTTCGCAACAAATGGCTGGCTCTGAAGACTTCTCCTCCAGATCGTAGCCTGGTAGTTTGCACGCAGTGCATGCATGAAGAGGCAGTCCTCACAAGGAGGGAGTTGACTTGACTCTACCTCTCCACGTCTTGCACAGAACAGCTCATACCGAAGCTTGTTTACCTTAGTTGTGTGGGTAGATGGTAGGTACATGTGGCAGGTGATTTCCTGTAGCTTCTCAAAGAGTTCAGGAGACACTTCCCATGAGCGTCCAAGTTCGTGAAAAGCATCCTGGTATGTCTTGTCCATATTCACCTGCTTGAGTGTCGTCATCTTCCCTCGGCCAGCGAATGCACTGACGGTATCACAGCCTGTAAAGGCATGCATACCAATCAATGAATCACACACGCTGCCTCCCAGTGTGCGGCTCAGTGTGGTGATATCCAGGAATCTTGTCCGGTTCTTCGTCCCGCACTTCTGGAACAGATGGGATGGGATCTTGTGGCACATGCCAAGACACAACACCATGACGTCTGTATCTTCTGCAGTGATGATGACAGACTTGTTCCCAGATTCTGCTGCATGAAGTGCATGGAGAAGAAGGCGTGTGTCTGCTTTTTCTTGAGTTGACTTAAGCTCAGGAGCCTCTTCCCACTGCTCTTTGGTGATCTTGAAGCAGCGCTGCTCACATGTGACATACAGCTCCTTGTCCTTGAGCTTCTCCCTGTGCTGTGGTGCCTTCCATTCTTCTACCAAGAACTTGATAAGACTTGCCTTGTTGGAGGAACTACCGAGTAACTTTCTCCACTGCTGGATGTTGTGCCCAGGTTGAATGTTCTTGAAATGAATTCCTGTGCCTGCACTTCTTTTGGCTCGTTCTGCATCCTTGATGGATGTCTCCTTGTAGATATCAAACACAACATCAATGCGCCTGCTCTTAGCACCTTCATGAACAGCGTGACTCAGTGCTGTACCTGCAAGCTGTGAAAAAGTTTTGTCGTTTCCCTTCAGTTTGTGGACCAGGCTCATCCCATCAATTATGGTAGCAGAGGGCTCGGGTATCACTTCTGCAGGAGAAACATTCCTCTCTAACTCCTTTGCTAGGGCAGCCTTGTTGGTCTTGCGGAGAGACCCATCACCGCTGGCAAGTGCCCAAGGCAAAGGCCCAAGGGGATGAGCCAAGACATCACTCATTTTGAGCTTTCTGTTCTCGGCAACAAGGATCATCTGGCCAAATAGGTTCCTGTCAGCCTTTAAGATAGCCTCCTTGGCATGGTCTTGTGAGCGTGGCTTCATTCTGATGTTAGTGAACGTTCTCAGTTTCGTCTTCGTCATCGTGTCATGAAACTGTATAGTTGGCGTATCGATCTCCAGGCGCTCTTCCTTGAAGGCTTGATATGCATCCTCTCCTATTCTGTAGGCCCCTAGAAGGTCTTTGACAACTTCTGGTGGTGCCATAGTCGCAGTTGACAAACTGACAAGATCTTCTTGCTCTGCATTGAAGGGGTTCAACCAGCTGGTCTCCATCAGTTGAACTAAAGATTGGACATCGGCCTCATCTCTTCTAATCCTGGCCATCTGTTATCCCAGGCCAGGGTTGTGAACACACCAGGGTAGATGTTTGCTGGCAGTGGAATGTCATCCTTTGAGCATTCCAGCTTCTGGATACAAAGGGCTGTATCGATCTCCTCAAACATTGAGTAAGACACACAGTGACCAAGACGATTCAGAGTTCGGATCAGTTCTGTGTTTCCTGTCAAAGACTTTACAGCATTGGTCAGCAGTACGTGCTTGGGTGGTTTTGTCTTGCCACTGGTAACAGCAAAGACCAAGTCACTGCCAAAGGAAGTGGCAAGACGTTGAGCTCTTTCAGAGGGAGTTTCACACTCACACTCTCCTGTCAGCAGGGTGTGCAGGAATTGAGTGACTGCTGCAGGAATGACATTCTGATCTGTATCGGGAGGCCATGGCTGACTCACATCTTGTTTATTGATCTCATTCCTCAGCTGCATTCCTGCTTTGGTTAAGACATCTTCAGAGTTAGCTGCTCTTGCTTCTTGCAGGTCTTTTGCCATTTTGTGTGCTTGCCGGGCAAGGTCGTCCATTGAGAGGCTGCGTGGATAGATTAGAAGCTTTCCTTTCTCATCTGGGACAAAGCGTAGTGATTCTCCAAACTCGGTTTCAATCTTTCGGCGAACATGTTTCTTTGTCGCTGGTTTCAGTTGGATAATACCACGGGACATCATGGATCTCTCAAGCCTAGATGTGAGGTTTGTCATAGGCAGTACCTCTGGGTTGGGGAATAATTTGGTCGTTATATACAAGCAGAGTTCCTCGAGGGCTTCTGTCTCAACCTCTTCGTAGCGTGCTTCCTCGCTTTCTTCCTGATTTTCACCTGCACCCGACCTGGCGGCCGCTGGGAAATCATCTTTTGTGAAGAGTTTGTAGCACGACTTGTGGTAGTGACCCTCTGCAGCAACAAGGTCTCTGCTAACTAAACCAAGGATTCTCTGGTTGAGTTTCCTTATTGCTGCTCTGCGAATCTTCTCATCTGCTCGTAGCTCAACACACTGTATGAGTGGCTCCCTTGTCTTTGTTGTTTTTATGTACTTGCTTGACTTCTCGCAGAAGATACATCCTTTGGCATACACCCTGCTAGTACTAGGGGCATCCCTTGATGCCCTCCTCCTGGGGTCGACGCTTGCTGATTCTATCTTGACACCCTTGGCAAGGATAGAATCCAGTGACTTCTTCATTGTAAAGAGACTACGACATTTACGGTGATAATGTATGTGTGGTATTCCTCCTTCTTCAAGGCCCTTGGCTGCTTCCAGGACTGGATCATGCTGCCTGATTTCTGCAGCCCTGAGCAATGTGTTCCAGGAGTCCAAATCCTGTGGTGACACCAGAGCATCGCTGTCATCATCAGAGCAGTGGATGATACAGTCGATCCGTGCTCTCTTCCTCGCAGATGGTTCCATCCTGCCGTCAAACAGTCGACACACACCTGCAAAAAATATCACCATTAAACCATGAACAAACAAACACATTACATGGAAACCACTCTACATATGTTTGCTCCTTCCAATAATAAATTATCCCCAAAATATAACCAAAAATCCCCAAATATGAAATAAACCCCTAAATATGGAGAAACTTGAAATACACATCGGAATAATTCTTGTAGAGAATCAAATAAGCTACAAGAGCTGTTAGAATATATTTTTCAATGTTCCCCATATTTAAGGATTTATTCTAGATTTAGAGGAAAATACCCAAAATATAGAGTATATTCCGAAATATGAGGAAATTTGAAAAATACCTAGGAACAACTCTGGTAGAGAATATAATTCTACATAGGTGTTCAAAGTTTCGCGATGATTGTGTGATGGATTTTAAAGAAAATGAGGAAAACGCCGAGCGTCACGCTAAAAATCTTTATTTTTGGGTAGCGCCCCTATTGCATAAAAAAAAATAGACTAAGCTACCAGTGCGAGAAGGCTATCATATCTTAATGTACTTACAGTCACTCTATAAACATTTTAGTACCATTCGTGTTTAGTCACCCCAGGTGGTACCGATATCTGGCCTGGCTCATGGACTAATAGGGTTGTTTACGTTATAATTTTCATGCCTAAATAAGACCCAGAGCGTAAAACAAGTATCTATCCCTGAAAGGGCATAAACAGAGTTTTCCAATGACACCCCAACCATCCTTGTACGACCACTAGTTTTCTTGCAACGATCGCGCAACACGAGTGCAAAAACCATGTAATTAGGTAGTTTCCCTACATAATTCCCTGTGTAGCGAGTGCATGAGGGTGGTGGAGGGTGGGATTCATGTCAGTAGGTCCGCCGCAGTGGTCTGGAGCAGTCATACGCTTGCTACTCTCCTCCCACCACTTATCTCTCTCTCTCAGCAACATTACGTGGTAAAAATGGCATACGACATAAGTTGTGAACCGCCACTTAGTCCATATTTATTTCACACGACATAAGTTGCGCGCCGCCAAAGAAGGGTTAAGAAAATCATCCAATAACTGGTCATCCAACTGTAAAGATTTATGGGCCACTGTCTTACAGTACGTTACATAAACTGACTGTATATGGAGCAAAATTGTCTTACACTGTCCAACCGAATGGGTTAAGCATGCGTTACGTAAAACTGAACACTTGGGGCACTTTGGAAAGCCAACGACCACGAGATCGATCAAAACAAGGTACACATTTAACACAAAGGAGGTGCCCAATAACTGCTAAATTTTTGCACCCCAATGCCGAGCAAAACGCAAAAGCACTCTTATCCATGACTCCCTCCCGCCAGGGAGATGCAGATCCTCCTAGGTGTCCCAACTGCAAACCTGAGGGTGAGAACATTCCAAGAATCAATGTTCATAAGGACACACTAGGCTGGAAAAGCTAATATAAAATATCTCCAACAATAAAGAGAAAGAGGAGTTGATAATAATAATAATAATAATCTTCTGGTTACTTATATAGCGCCCGTCTCTCCTCCTTCGAGGATTCGCAAGCGCTTGGCTTTCTTTAGTCTACCAGAGACCATTACCCATCCCCCTTGCTCATGGGGAGATGGTAACCGCCGGCTGTATCCCAGAAAAACTTTTCAATCTGAGCGGGGATTGAACGCGAGACCTTCAAGGTGGGAATCAGGCACGCTATCAACTGAGCCAGCCGGACGGCTAATGGTTTGATTACCACTAAACAATCTTAGTTCCCCTTACGTTAATTACATTCCCCAGAAATGTAAGTGAGTAGTTAGTAGCCTACCATGTGCTACACGTGTATATAACTTCTTACCGAAGTGACCAACACTGACCTCATCCCGCCTTGCTATGAAAGAACTAAACCCAGCGACCAACGTTACTATGGATCTATTGTCTTTGTCCCGCGGCGGACCAGCGCCTTAAAATAAGCTTATACAGATTACTGAAAAGCTACAAGATAGGAATGGGTAAGTTCGTTTCTCGGCTCAGCCGTTATTTTCCCGGCGGCAGTGGTTCCCCACTATAAACCACCAGGATAAACGTTCGGACAGTACCAAGCAACGAACGTTTTTCTCTGTTAAGTTTATGAGGCGGAATTTTTTTTTTAATGGAGGGGGGTTGGCCGAACTCTCTCAAGAAAACAATTTAGTAAAATGCCGGTCAAGCCGGAATTAGACTAGACGCCGTAAACAAAACAGACAAAATCCAATTCTATCCTGCACCAAACAAGGATAATCTGAATTTTAACATAGCTCTAGATGTTTACCGGCTAAAAAAATGTGTGAAATAACTGGAGGCACGTTGACTAAGTCTCACTTTTCAAAAATCCCGCCGGAAGGGCCAACCCTCTATATTGGATCAAACAACGTGCACATATATGGCATAGTTATACATGAATAATACAATATCAATAAAAACACTTCCTAGCCATACATAAACATCCTACATTAGGCCAACTAGATGGGGGCAGGTGTCGATGACATCAATAATAATAGCACAAACCTGCAATCCAGCGTAGTAATCACGAAGCGTAGGTTGAAGAGCAGCATGGCTCCGGGCAGGACCCCTCAACTACGTGAGAAAATCCAAGATGCACTAGCCCACGTGGCATACTGTTGCACATCCAAAGTGGACCGAACAACAGGCCCCGGTTCATTAAAAAGAAGCCTCATTACTAACAGTGAACTAATAATGAGCTAGGGTAATGAAACAAGCACTTGGGAACCTCGCCTTATCACAACGAGAACTCCGCCTAACACACTCGCCTTTACAAATGAAACTTGAAAAACAGTCTCCAGGGCCAGCTAAAGGATGCTCACAGCCTACTCCTAGTCTATAAGCTACCTATTCTCAGCACTTAGCATGTACATATGAGCAAAAGACTAACCATGTCCGAGTGGAGGTGAAGAATGAAGGAGAGCTGGAGCGCCCTCGAGACATGTCCGACTCAAGTGGGCCCGGGAGGAATAAGGACGAGAAATCGATTCGATGAGTGAGGCGAAGCGTGCGGAACAGCAGACGCATGGGAAGCGCAATGCTAAGATCGAGTTAAATTTTTATTTTGTTTACATTATTTTTTGCTAGTTTTTTCTAGTAGAGGTACCCACATCATATAGGACAAGTCCGTGAGTGGTTTTTAAGAGCGTTTCGCTCACGATGTGTGGCAATCGTATTTTGATCTCTCCCGGGCGGGAAGTTTGAAAGACAAGCTTGAGTTCAAAGATTGGCCATGAACAATGTTAAGGCGCATCGTTAATGATGAAGGGGCCACTAATAAATATATATGCCTCACTCAAGCAACTTATCCACTTCATCACTCAAACTATATATGGTTGCCTATGCAATATTGTATCCTACCATATGAGAGTTCACTCGCTGTCATAATAAAGAAAGGTTATAATGATGAACTACTTGTTTGTGGACATTTATGCACATTATACACTATATATTTGTACATATTTTTAGATATAATGAAAACATTATTATGCTGGATTGGGCAAATTACACTGTACATAATAGTTCTATCTATTTGTTCACCTAAAATAATATGTAGATGATTAACTCGGGAACGGCGAGAACACTCTTAAGAGATTTTGGTGGGCAAAGGTGACGATCCTCTTTTTTTTTTTTTTTTTTTTTCTATGTGATTGAGGGAGGCAAAAGGCATTACTGCCTATAGCGAGTGCCTCCCCCATAGTTGAAAGAGTGACAGGGCCAAAATCAAGGGACGTTCGAGCCAAAATGCCTGGACACACAGAGTTTGAAGCAATTTAAGTCATAGGAAGAGGGAAAGACTGATTCTGGAAGAGAGTTCCAGAGCTCAGCTGTTGAGTAGAAGAAAGTTTGAGAGTAACGTTTCACTCTTGGGTTGGAGAGTTGCACAGAGTAGGGGTGGGATTGAGTTGCAAGACGGGTACCACGTGCCCTACGTAAAGGAGGTGGTATGCACTGGGATAGCTCTGAGGAACACTGATTATTATAGTAGCGATAGAATAGCGAGAGAGATGCAACATTGCGGCGGAGAGAGAGAGATTGCAGAGAGTTGGTGAGTGGACGGGAGTTAATGATACGAAAGGCCATCCTTTCAACTTTGTCTAGGAGAGCGGTGTGAGAGGAACCTCCCCACACATGTGAACAATACTCAATACAAGGGCGCACTATGCCCCTGTACAGAGCAAGAAGCTGTGCTGGGGAAAAGAACCCCCTAAGGCGGTTGAGCACACCCAGCTTCTGGGAGGCTGCCTTAGCAAGACTGGTAATATCGTCCTTCCAAATGAGAGCAGAAGAAAAAGAGACACCAAGAATATTGAGAGAAGATGAATGGTTGATTTTTGTATTGTTGAAGAATAAGGGATAGTCCGCTGGGAGATCTTGGCGGGTAGATAGATGGAGAAATTGGGTTTTGGAAGCATTAAAGTTAACAAGGTTTTCTCTGCCCCAATTGGAAATAGTATTTAGATCAGAATTTAAGAGTTCTATGGCTTCATTACGTTTGTCGTTGAGGAATTGCTGGCTGGGGCGTTCTGAAAAACTAATGGAGTAGTGTAAGGTTGAGTCGTCTGCGTATGAATGGATGGGAATTAAGGTACAGTTAAGGAGATCATTTATAAAAATTAGAAAGAGAATAGGAGATAGGACAGAGCCCTGAGGAACACCGGAGTTTATAGGGTGAGGAAGTGAACAATGGCCGTCCACAACCGCGGCTATGGAACGGCCGGAAAGGAAATTAGAGACAAAGGCACAGATGGAGGGATAGAAACCGAAGGAGGGTAGTTTAGAAATTAAAGATTTATGCCAGACTCTATCGAAGGCTTTCGATATGTCTAGTGCAATAGAAAAAGTCTCACCGAAGTCCCGAAAGGAGGATGACCAAGAGTTAGTAAGATATGAAAGAAGATCACCAGTAGAGCGACCCTTAACCCTTAAATGTCGGGGCGCAACATAAGTCGAGTTAAATAAAGCTGGACTATGTGGCGGTGCTCGACATATATCGTGTGGCAATTTCAGCACGTAATGTGGCTGAGAGAGAGAGACAAGTGGTGGCAGGAGAGTAGCGAGCGTATGACTGCTCCAGACCACCGCGGCGAACCTACTGACACGAATCCCACCTCCTCCCTCCCTCTCTCACTCGCTATATACGGAATTGTATGGGGAAAGTGCCTAATTACATGCTTTTTGCACTCGAGTTGCACGGTTATTGCAAGAAAACTAGCCATCATAAAAGGATCGTTATGGTGTCATTCGAAAGCTCTGTTTATGCCCTTTCAGGGATAGATACTTGTTTTACGTTCTGGGTCTTATTTAGGCATGAAAATGATCACGTAAACAGCCCTATTTTGGCTAAAAACACCCCGCTGGGCGGTACATATAAATAAACCGCATAGGCCGCTCGTAAGGTGTTAAGGAAGCCATACTGGCGATCTGAGAGCAGATTATGAGAAGAGAAATGCTTAAGAAATTTGGAAGCAAGAATAGTTTCAAAAACTTTAGAAAGACAAGAGATGAGAGCAATTGGACGATAGTTGGAGGGTTGAGAGCGGTCACCCTTCTTTGGGACAGGTTGAATGTGAGCAAACTTCCAGCATGAAGGGAAGACGTTAGAGGATAGACAGAGACGAAAGAGTTTGCCTAGGCAGGGAGTCAGCACGGAAGCACAGTTTTTGAGAACAACAGGAGGAACACCGTCTGGACCGTACGCCTTATTAGTGTTAAGCCCAGAGAGGGTAGAAAGTACATCTTTAGAAGAGATTAGGATATTAGGCATAAGTAAGAGGGAGGAGGGCGGAGAGGGAGGAATAGCACCGGAATCATCCAAGGTGGAGTTTCTAGCAAAAGTTTGAGCGAAGAGTTTAGCTTTGTCAGAGGAAGAAGTGATGGTAGTGCCATCAGAGTGGGAAAGGGGAGGGAAAGACGAGGAAGAGAAATTGTTGGAGAGGTTTTTGGCTAGATGCCAGAAAGCTTGGGAAGAGCTAGAGTTGGATAGTTCAGTGCATTTATTATTGATGAAAGAGTGTTTGGCAAGTCGAAGAACAGATTTGGCTTGATTCCGGGCAGAAACATAAGAAGAATGAGAGTCTTGAGCTTTAAGACGTCGGTACCGTTTGAATGCTTCCTCCTTATTGCGGACAGCAGTAGAACAGGCGTGAGTAAACCAAGATTTTTTAGCATTAGTCTGAGAGAAAGAGAATGGAATGTATGCTTCCATGCCCGATAGGATTACCTCGGTAATGCGTTCAGCACTCTCCGAGGGTCCCCGGCCACGAAAGCAGAAATAATTCCATGGGAAATCAAAGAAGTACTGCCGGAGAGCCTCCCAGTCGGCAGCGCCAAAGTGCCACAAGCGCCGCCGGCTAGGAGGATCGGGTGGCCGTACTGGAGAGATAGGACAGGTGACAGAGATAAGTTTATGGTCGGAGGAGCCCAGAGGAGAGAAAAGATCGACAGTATAAGAAGAAGGGTTAGAAGTTAGAAACAAGTCAAGAATGTTGGGCCGATCTCCGATGCGATCCGGGATACGGGTGGGTTGCTGAACTAACTGCTCTAGGTCATTTATGATAGAGAAGACGTAGGCTTGTTCACCAGGTGGATCAGTAATGTGAGAGGAGAACCATTGGCGGTGGTGAACGTTGAAATCTCCTAAGATGGAGATTTCTGAGAAAGGAGAAATGGATAGAATGTGTTCCACTGTAGAGTTTAGATAGTCAAAGAATTTGGGAAAGTTGGTAGAGTTAGGGGAAAGATAGACAGCACAGAAATATTTAGTAAGAGAATGACAGGAAAGTTTGAGCCATAAAGTTGAGAATTCAGAGGAGTCGAAATCGGGAACACGAGAGCAAGTGAGTTTGTTGTGCACATATGCACAACATCCGCCTTTGGCTTTGAAACTAGGATAGAGAAAGTAGGAGGATACAGAGAAGGGGCTGCTGGATGTTGCTACAGACACCTGAGTTTCGGTGAGGAAGAGAAGATCAGGTTTGTAGGAGGAAAGATGGTGCTCAACAGAGTGAAAGTTAGAGGAAAGTCCACGAATGTTGCAGAAATTAATAGAAAGAGTAACAGGCCGAGGTCCAGGTAATTGTGTGGGGTCGTCAGGGGATGGTCGGTTGGGTGTGGGGGCATTTATAGTCCCCCCCCCCTGGGGACTCCGAGGCTGGGCTGGAATTCATCATTTATTTATTTTTTAAATTTTGGTGTGGAGGAATGAAGTGTGGTGTGCATGTTTAGTGTAGTGAAGTGGATAGGAGGAGGAGGTGTTTGAGAGAGCTAGCTGGATTGCTCTCAGTGTACTTAAGAAGTAAGGCCTAAAAAAAGCCTTTTAAAAGGCCCCAGTAGCACTTGAAACAAAAGAACAGGTGATTAAGTGTGATAATTCCCCTCCACAACTATCACTCCACCACATGTGTCAAAACCCCCTCCTTTCCCCCCCCCCCCCTTCAATTATCACTTATTTTTCTATTATTCCCTTGTTTATCGGTTTATTTACTGCGCCAACATCTCCAATCCGGTTCTAAGGCATGGTCATGCGCCTACCGAGTGCATGGTGTGAGAGAGAGACTCAGTCTGCCTCTAGGCTTCAGAGAGCAAGGGTATACGTCGCGCCCGCCTCACATTTCATGAATGAACGGTCGGCAATAATTGCGATTTTCACCCTCCAAACACTATTCCCACTTGTTTTATTGTTGTTACATGTTAATATCTTCATATTAAACGTAAAATAGGCACATATGAATAAGTAATAACGATATTTATCGTAAAAGTACGATTTTAGGTGGGAATGAAGCCTAATATGGCCGCCCAGTAATAGGGTGTTCACTACATACAGTTCGCGCTTACCGGGTTACGAAATTAACTTGATGTGACTATTGCTATTATGGGAATAATACTAAAACCAAAAGTTCAAAGATAAATGTATGAATAATATAAGCATTGCTATAAAAGTAATAGAAGGGTCATTATTTATAAGCTGAGCTTGGTGGTTATGGAAAATCTGCATTACATTTTGGCAAAATATTTTAAATGTCCACTCCCTTTGTTGTGAAGAAATCTGTTGACATCTACCAAATTGCAAAGATGATCGTTGAGAAATAGCTTAATGCCCCACCACTTTCATTCTATCTTCAAAATGTTTCAAAGGCATTTCCTCCTGAACATTCATAAAAACATTTTTTGACCACCACCAACTTGGAGTAAGACACCCGGAATAATAACTATAACTACCCCACCACTTTCAAATGAGTGTAAAATGTTTATATCCCTCTGTTTACATTTCTGTAAAATCAAGGGTCAGACATGTAAACAAATCTAATGTTGACACCCCATCCTCACCAATTTGCAAAAATTCTCCCCCGCTACCATTTTGTAAATATAAACAATTTATATTATCTTTGTCACCAACGTACCCACCTGATATATAATGCCCACATCTAGGACATTTTTATACAATCGTCCTAGCTCGCGCATAAGAAAGGATTTGGAGGTCCAGGAATTATAAGCCAAATAAAGGGACAGAAAATGGAATGAAAAGTTTAATTTGTAAGAATTTAATACATACTGTATTTTATTTATAACTGTTGTTTTCTGTTAGTGTATAAAGATATTCTAAGTATTCAGAACTCATGATCATAGCTAAATGACACCGAATTTTCGTCACTACTGCTGTACATTAATCAATTGGTTACGCCCCAACCTCTTATGAATTGGTGGGATGGGCTGAAAAATAACATACATACATACATAAATTAAACGTCTTACTTCCAGAGGAAGCATTGCACAAAGGGATGGACATGGCAGAAACTGCCTCCAGGCTCACAGACATGCCCTCACTGTCCCACTCCACAGTGCCACCTCCACCGAATGGATTAAGACCATTAGCACTGAAGGGGCAAACCCAGAGCAGCCCCTCACCCAGATGGCAGTTTCACCACTGTTTTGTTATTTTCCTTACCCCCAGGCCAGAAGCATGTCAAGCACAGGAGTGTTCTGAAGATAGGAACCATTGGTCCACTACTACAGAAGCTGATTGCACCACTGAAGTGGCAGTGGGGTCGCCGAATTCATATGCGTGTACTATACTGTATGTGTGAGTGTGAGAACTGTATATGTACTTACTCTAGTTGTACTTACTCTAGTTGTATTGCGGGAGTGAGCATGCTCGTTACTTCCCGCTTCCTATATGTGTAGGTGTTATATGTATCGTGGGAATGGCTGTGGATGTGTGTGTAGTCTGTATTTTTAGCCAATTGGCGACATCGGAAACGAAGGCTTAGGGTGGATCTGTATGGTACCATTCTCACTATAGACGGTACCGTCTCGCCCGAAGGCTTAGGTAGCCATCAGCTTAGGTGAACCATATGATACCCATCTCGCCTTGTACCATTTTTGCCAACCCCAGATGGGATGTCACAACGTCGTCCACTTATTCCAGGTACCTATTTACAGCTAGGTGAACTGAGGCTAACACATGAAAGGAGACAAGCCCAATTTGTCTCCGCCCGGCCGGGGATTGAACCCCCGACCCCTCGTGTGTGAGACGAGAGCTCTACCTAGTAGGCTACGGGCTGTGTGTGTGTATGTGCCAGTGTGTGTACTGTATGTGTGTGTGTGTGTGTACTGTATGTTTGTGCTGTATTTGTGTGTGGGCGGGTGTATAGTAGTCGTACATCAAGGTTACCAAATCAAGTCCGCTAGATGGTAAGTAAATGCCGAAAATCGCTACAATAATGCCACAATCTCTACAATATATCTCTAAAATGGCTCAAATCCTCAAAATATCGCTAGAATTCATGCTGCTAGAGGTGAAAATTTGCCTCTAGATCGAAGTAAATATCTCTAGATCTAGGAAGAAAGTAGCTAAATTGGCAACACTGGTGGTAGTGGTGGTGATGGTAGTTGAGGTGTTGTTGTTGTTGTTGGAAATGGTGATGGAGGTGGTGGTAGTGATGCTAGTACCAATCGATCTATGGGACCTACTTCGTGGCGGCGCGTATCTACACTCACCCTCCTACTCCACACTTGTTGGGTCTAACGAGCTCCCAGGCCGTCCCAATTAGCCCATTGAGGATTTACCGCATTTTGACACTTTCTTTCAGGTATCATTAGACGATTTTACACAACTTAAGAAAGGAATCGAAAGGGTAAGAACTATCTCAATTAACCCTCTGAACCCTATAATTATACCGTTCTTAATCTGAATAAAATCGTCTACTAAGCCGGGAACTGCGAGAAGACTCTTAAGAGTTCCCCCGGCGGACTGCGGGAAGACTCTTAAGAGCGAGGCTTTTGAACGCGTACCAAAACCGCGCGTTTATAGGCAGGCGGCTAAAAATTGGTGTGGGTATAGTACTACATGTCAACTCTCGATATCACCCCGCCACACGATCGCCCCGCACTCGTGCAAGCACCACCGCGCCAGTAACCAAGCACTAGTCATGGAGCCCACACGTCCCTCACGCTCGCTCCCTGATGACACAACCAGCCCTCCTTCTGGTGGTGTCAGCCGCCGTGGAAGGCAGAGGGTGGCTGCTAAAGATCCTAGCTACCAGTACGACACGCCCTACAGCTCGGAGGACGAAGCACCAGCACCCAAAGCACGAAAAACACGTGCAAGCAGGGCAATGGCACAGAGGTCATTGGTCTTTCGGGACACTGCCACCACGACCCAGGCCACTGCAACAACCACTACCACCACCACTGCCACCCCTGCCACCAGTACCAGCGACGCAGGAGGCCGCCCTAGGGCTGCAGAACCGGCGGGGGCAGGCAAAATCAAAGGCACGGGCGTAGGGAAGAGAACCCGTACGCCTGCCACAGTGACCCTGCCACCACCACCACCACCAGCCGCCCCTGGCCCGGCTGCCCCTGCTGCCCCTGCCACCGCTGCTACCCCTGCCGCCCCTGCTGCCCCTGCCCAAGGAAAAGGGAAGGGGAAGGGGAAGGGGAAAGGGAGAGGGAAAGCGACTGCTGGCCCTGCCGGCCCTGCTGTCCCTGCAGGCCCTGCTGCCCCTGCCCAAGGAACAGGGAAAGAGAAAGGGAAAGGGGCGACAGGCACCACCATCATCTTGCCTGCCTCCAGGCCCACTGCACCACACACCACTGCCGCCCCTGCCGCCGCCCCTGCCGGCCCTTCTGCCCCTGTCCATAAGACGCCCGTATGTGCTAGAGTGACCAGAAAAACTCTGACACCATCCAAGTACGCCGCCCTGCTGTTTGATGGTGATTCGCATGGCATTGGCAGCCCTGGTTTGGACGACGACGCCCTAGCACGGGACCAAGGGTGGGGGGATTTGGGAGTGGACAGTGGAAGTGAGTCAGACGTCGGTGACGAGAATGAAGAAGGGCGTCTGTCTAGTGAAGAGGAGGGTGATGATGATGCTGTGTTGTATCGCGAACATGACAGCGATATTTCAGACGCAGAAGCAGACGGAGACGACATTCCGATCCCTGGCATGCCTTCATTTGAGTGGTCTGACGGGGTCAATTTTGTGCCTGACGTGCCCCAGTTCAATCCTGGGACGTCAGGTACAACTGATAACTGGCCCTGTGACGAACACGCACACGAAAGCGGCTTCTTCCTCGCTTTTTTCGATTTTGAGGTAATGACTTACATCGTTGCCCAAACAAACGCCTACTACAGGTGGGTGTTTGGCAGATTGGACGTCATTTCTCCAAAAGCGAGAATATGAGGCTGGGTGGATACGACTGTGGAAAATTCATGACGTTTTTTGCCTTGTTGTTCCTCATGCCTCTTTGCAAGAAGCATGTGTTCCAACACTACTGGAAGCATGACCCTCTCATCGCCACCCCAACTTTCAATAAGTTCATGACTCGTGACAGATTTTTGTTGCTGCTAAGATTTATGCACTTTGCAGACAACGAAAATCCTAACAGGATTGACAGGATATGGAAAGTTCGGGATGTGTTCACCATGTTGTTGGAGAGGTATAGGAAATACTTTTACCCTTTCCTCAATTTGGTGATTGATGAGTTGCTCGTGCTCTTCAAAGGACGTCTTGTTTTCAAGCAGTATATCCCCTTGAAAAGGCATAGGTTCGGAATCAAGCTCTTCGTTTTGTGTGACTGTGAAACTGGAATAGTGCTTGACATGATCGTGTATACAGGCACTGACATTGACGTACCGAAAGCCGCTGCCGGTGACCCCATGGGCATGTCAGGTGCCATCGTCAGGAAAATGTTGGCACCTTACCTGGGCAAAGGCCACATCATCTACACTGACAACTGGTATACTTCTCCTGCTCTCTGCCAGTTTCTTCATGACAACCAAACGGGGTCATGTGGGACTGTCAGAAAGACAAGAAAGTTTATGCCTAAGTTCACAGGCAATGTCATTCCTCTTACAGATGCCTCCTCCAGTGACACACCTTCTGAAGACGAACTGGCCCAGGAACACCGCGAGAGGCATGTCCGAAGAAGGCGACGAAAGGGGCAGAAGTACAAGCAGCTTGAAAAGTCCGGGAAAGTGGTAACCCTGAAGTGGAAGGACAAAAGAGACGTCCACCTGCTTTCCACAGTCCACACAGGTGCCCAGATGGACTCTGGTAAAATCCACTACAGAACCAGGAAGACCATCTATAAGCCCGACATGGTAGTGGACTACACTAAGAACATGCGCCTGGTGGACAAGTCTGACTGTCAACTGTCAGGCGTTGAGTGCCTGAGGAAGACTGTGAAGTGGTATCACAAGCTCTTCCTCCACCTAGTTGACGTCACGATGCTCAATGCCTACAACTTGTGGTTGGTGAAGAGAGAGATGTCCCCAAACCAGAAGCTAAAATTCCGGGAGTTTGTGTATAACGTGGCATATCAACTCCTGGAGAAGTATGGCACCACCACTCACAGACGTACGGCATGGCGAGGGGATCACATTCCTGACCGCATCCAGCTGGCTGTCGAAAGACACTACACAACCAACACCGAGCTGATTGGCACTCATCACAGGCAGGTGCAGTGCCACGTCTGCAGCTCCAGTGTCAGAAAACCCCACTTCACCAAAAGAGTCACCTCAATGTGCGCGGAGTGCAAAGTTGCACTCTGCTTGGGTGACTGTTCAGGGACTACCACACATTCAAAAACTACTGAGTGCCGCCCCCTGCCCTGCCCTGCCCTGGACTCGCCCCCTGCCCTGCCCTGCCCTGGACTCACCCCCTGTCCTGCCCTGCCCTGGACTCACGCCCTACCTTACCTGACCTGACCTAATTGATCACGCTACCTCATAATGTAACATATATATTATATAATGTATAAGTTGCAAAGATGTCCCTGTGATATAGCTTTTCATTATATAATTGTATGTTTCATTATTTAGTTTCTAAGTTTCAAAGATTTACATGTAATATGCCTTCTTTTTTTAGTATATCAATATATATGTTTGTTATAGCCTAAGTAATGTGTATATATTTTCTTATCTCAAATGAATTGTACAAAAATAAATATGTTTCAATAAATCCTGTCAAACCTACTAAGATAATAAAATAAAACAATAAAAAAAAAATACAAGGTCATGTCATTGTATTCTTACAATATGATATATTCTATGAATATTTCATATGGTTTGAATACAATGGCATGATCTTGTAAAAAAAATTGTTATCAAAATTTATCTAAACAGTATAAAACCTTCCCCATAACCCCCTCTTGGATTCGATCCCACTATCCTACGACACTTTGAGTTTTCCAGTCGGCGACCTTACCAACCATGCCACAGGAGCTCATACCAAATATCACTCAAAACTTTGTGTCTACAATCGAAATAACAATATACAAAACAAAATTAATTATCCCACCAATTTACGTTTGTAAATTGATGGGATTATCAATTATATCATGCCAAGGTTTATAAAAGTTTGTCTCTGTAAAGAATTAGTAATTATATAACTTTATTCTGTCAAAAATTGCCCAAACACTCAGCAAAATTGCCCCTCTCAGTGTGACTCCAGTCATTATCACACGGTCAAGCGGTCACTGGGTGACCCTTGCTGCTCCCTCCAGCCACAGGAGCTCTCTCTGGGAACAAAATTTGTATAAATACAATAATGCATAAAATACTCTTCACAAATACATTTGTATTGTATAATATTGTAAATAATAGTGAATAATAACTGTGTGGGTGTCGAAAATTGCTCAACCATCTTTCTTATGTCTCGCCTACGCCCTTACGCGTGTATTGGATTATACATAGTCATGACTGTCATACAAATACTTGGAGTAGGTCTCGAATATACATTTAGATTGCATATTACTTGGAAATAAATAAATATAAGTTTTCTGGTGGCAATCTACCATTTCGCAAGTGTAAGGCGACACCAGTCTATATTTAGCTCTCTATCAAAAAAGGTTAAGCCGATGTTTACTGACCACCCTCGTTCCTGGTCTATAATATAGTACTTTATTTACAGTCAATGGCCTACATATTTCTGTGGTACTTCACATGTGTCTAAAATGCAATGTCTGCTTGCATAAAAATGCAATTCTGAAGTCCATTTATACGTACGACATACGCATGTCTCACTTTATCTCTCTCTCCATTCCTGACTCATGTTATTGTAGACCTCTTGGTGGCAACGAACCCCAGACACCTGCTAGATATAAGGTTCAAAATCCCAAGACATCCATACGCCTGGGGCGCCTCCACAATTATCACACAGCTGCATATGTTTCCTGCTAGATCTCCCTGCCTTCACTCTCTCCACGACTCACTCCCTGCCTCCCTCCCACCCACCCACCCCCATCCACCCTTTTAGGCTTCCGTCTGCTAGAAACTCATTGATAATGTGCGTAAATATCGCATGAATTGGTCTATATGCGGTATATATATTGATATATGGCACGTCTACATACGTACAACTCTGTATTATAGTATGACAGTGGTCTAAGTACGAGATATAAGTGATATTTATGGCGTAACACACCCTCTCCCCCTTTCATTCCCAGCACAACTCAAT